>JABUQX010050622.1:30000-33716 GCA_015478945.1 Trachelipus rathkii
CGGATATACCATGTTCACGGAAAGCCACTCTGATGTTTCACTCTCAAACATAATTCCAGTAGCCTCTGAATATATCTATCCGGACATATTGAAACATCAAAAGACACCTGAACTGAGCCACTTCTCTCTTCTCCACCACAACATCAGAAGCCTTAAACAACATCACAATACTTTTCTGGACTATCTAAGTTACCAAAATATCACAATTGACTGCATAGTACTAACCGAAACATTTCTGAATGAACATAACAACGGGTTATATCCGATCCCTGGATATGCTGAAACACATGCATTTCGATCTAACAAACGGGGTGGAGGAGTTTCACTTTACTTAAAAAATGGCATCTATACATCCCATGAAGTAATAATTTCAATTGTCAACTCACACATAGAGGCACTAGCAACTAGCGTAAAAATAAAATCGAATAAAATAATTGTAATGGGAGTCTATAGACCCCCAAATTCATCTAAAACAGAGTTCATAAATGCCCTTAAGGACATTATCAAAACACACTTTCTTAACTCTAAAGTAATAATTGCGGGTGATTTCAACATTGATGCTCTCCAACAGAAAACATTACAAATAGGCCAACTCCTCTCTCAAAACTTAATGGTTATTCAAACGGTTTCGTCAATTACATAACCACGTCCAAAACAGAGTCCGAAAATAGATTCCGTCCTTAATAAGATCATATCTTCTGGGGGAACCTAAACTTGGAACGTTTAAAAACCTTTCGTAATAAGAAAGTGACTGAATATGGTCCGATCACTTCCCATGTCTTGGCCAAAAATTGATATTAATAACTTCAAAATTTCAACCACATAAAATAACAGGCTAAGATGGTGAACCATCAAGGCTGGAAATACATAAACAAAAATGAAATGAAATTTGACTTTTCCATCCACATACAGGAGAACATTTGGTCATGAGCGACGAACACAACAAATTTCAACTCGTTCGTAACATTAAATAAATGCCTACGGACGAATCATTCCTATTAAAACGAAAAACTTGGTGCTAAAAGAATTCAAAACCCATGGCTAACACCAGCTTTGCTAAACTCTATCAATCAAAAACATAAACTCTACCGAAACTTTAAAACAAAATTATACCATTCCAAGTGTATAACACATATGATAAACAATTAAAGGCAGTTCTTAGGAAAGCAAAGAGAAAACACTACTCTAACAAATTCCAGGATTGCAACAAAGACTCGAAGGCACTTGGGGTTAATCAATAATTATCAACAATAATCAAAAAAAACTCACATGTGTAAACGACTGAATTTAAACAATCAGTTAACAACCAACCAAAATAAGATCGCAGACGGACTAAAACGAAAACTTACTTCGTAAACGGTCGATAGCAACATCTTGAGAAGACAAGCCCCCATAGTCAAACATCATATGAAAACTTTCTCCAGCTACGAGTCTCATTTTTTTCCTTATCCCATCACTGTCCGGGTAAAAAAAAAAGTAATTGCCGGATTAAACAACAAAAAATATGTGATGTTCCTGGTCTATCCCCAATCACATTCCTCAAAACTCGCTTGACCGACAATAAATACAGCCCTTTAAAAACACTTGTTCATGAATCCATTTTTTGAGGAGGAATTTTCCCAGAATAAATATTCAAGACAAGCAAAGTTGATCGCTTACCTAAAAAGGAGATCTTTGCCTAGCAAAAAATTACAGACCAATAGCTATCACAAACATTAGTAAAATATTTGAGAAATTAGTTTTCAATCAGTTAACAGAATATTTTATATCAAACAATATTCTTAATGATTCACAATTTTGATTTAGAAAAGGACGTTCAACTGCTGATGCCCTCATTTGCTTAACCGAAAAACTGTACAGAAATATAAAAAATAAAGACTCCTCCCTGCTATTATTATTAGATTGTCACAAAAGCTTTTGAACATGATTGGATCCATTGCAACTATTAAGTAAAATGATAAAAACAAAATGGGAATTGAAGGGACCACAAGACCTTAAAGGTTTTAATATTAGCTACTTAAAGGAGAGATCTCAATACGGTAAAAACCTAAATTGAAACTAATTCAGCACACTTACAAAAACATCAATACGGCGTACGCCAGGGCTCAATTCTTGGACGTTTTTTTTTATTCACTCCTATATACAATGATCTGTTTCACACTCTCATGAACGCTTTTTTCAGTCTCTTTTGCTGACGAATACCTCCATTTTATAAATGACAAAAAGCCGGAGTCTCTATCTCGTAAACGCAACTGACAACATTAACAAAGATATATGAAATGGGAAAAAATAGAAAAAAAAATTTTTTGCCCGCTTAAAAAAGTAAAGCCTTTACCTTTAAATTTTTAAATTAAAAACATCTTACATAATTTTTAGCAACAAACCAATTAACGATTTAAAAATATTAATATTAACAATGTAGAACTGAATAGGACTGCAAATGCTAAAATACTGGATTAACAATAGATGATAAACTGACATTTAATGAACATATTAAAAACCTAGTTAGCAGACTGTCGAGATACATGTATATGTTAATAAAATTAAGAAATTTTGTACCACTTACAATATCTTAGGAAATTACATACTATTTCACTAATAACAACCCCCACTTACTTAACTGTCTTCCATCCTACGGTAACCCCCCACAAGTAACTCAGTAATATCATCACCAACCCTGTTTATAAGTAACACAGAAGCCGGATTTATTCTTCGCCTCATTAGCAATACAAGAGACTTTTACAGCCATAACAACATATTTAATCGCCTGAAAGATATTGCAAGTTTAAAGACTTGCTAAATTTATCTCTCCTGAAAGAGATACATAAAATTTCCGATAAACATGCATGTGAATTCTTGCTAGCAAATTTTCATTTCAAACCAAGCAAGGCGCGTACAAATCCAAAATAAAACCTAAGAAATAATTACTTAGAACATAAACCCTCCCTTATGTTAGACTAAAAAAAAAGCCAAACATCAAGCCGTCAGCTACACAAGCAGTAAACTTTAAACTCAACTGCCACAAGACTTCAAAACCGAAAACTCTACAACCAAATCTTTTACTAAAAAATTAAAAACGTATTACCTAAATAAATATTAATAAATAACTAACTTAGGGATTGAACCTACGTAAAATCTAGCTACTACCATTATTACTATATTATTATTATTATTATTATTTTTATTATTATTATTATTATTATTATTATATATTATTATTATTATTATATTGTTATTATTATTATTATTATTATTAATTATTATTAATTATTTTTTTATTATTATAATTATATTATATTATTTATTTTATTATTATTATTATTATTATTCCTTTTATTTATATCTAATATTATTCTATAACTTGTTATTATTAAATTATATCATTATTATTATTATTATTATTATTTTATTATTATATTATTATTACTGTTATTATCATTATTATTATTCTTATTATTATTATTTATTAATTATTATTATTATTATTAATTATTATTATATTATTATTATTATTATTAAAATTATTCATTATTATTATTACTTATTAATTATTATTATTAATCTATTATTTTATTAATTTATTATTAATTAATTACTTACTATTTTATTATTATTATTAATAACTTACTATTTTATATTAATTATTAATTATTATTCTTATTATTATTATTAATTATTATTAATTATTTTATTATTTTATTATATTATGCTAGTGG
>JABUQX010050623.1:0-44867 GCA_015478945.1 Trachelipus rathkii
AGAGAGAATGTCAATGGTTCTTCAAGTAGTGAAAAAAAAGAAAGCAAATATGGTATACCAAAATGTCACTTGGAAAGGTATAAATAATAGAACAAATCACTAGTATTGCTTTTGATATGAAAATTTTATAAAAAGAAAAATAAAAATGATGCTGAACCTCTCATTGAAATCTAAGAATTTTTGTGAAGATATTTTATTACCAACAATGATGATGTATTTTATATTTTCAAATAGCTCTTAAAGAATGATTCCCATAGATGCATATAACTTGCTTGTTAGTTTCAGTAATTAGATATAATTAATTTATGATAGTTTATTAGTTAGTATCAAAGATTGATATAAATTTTGTATGAAAGTTATTATATTTTTATTTATTGTTATATAATAATAAAAAAAAATTTTCTTGTAAGAAAATCCTATGGGATGTAAATAAAACAATATCGTAAAGCATTTTATAGAAATTTTAATAGTTTTTTTTTAGATTTATAAAAAAAAAAATAAATAACATGTTATTTTGGTTACGTAATAAAGTCCGTTAAAAATTCATTTTTATTTTATACAATATACTAATTATTATTTCAAAAAATTCATTTTTATTTTAACAATAAACCTTTTTTATATTTCTTATATCTAATTATAAGTAATTTTTCAAAGTTCATAATGGAAATTTTTAAGTCAAGAGGGTTTGATTCGTTAGATTCTGTCTCTTGTTTTTTTAAGGCATATTTTCTGTTCAATTGAGCAATGAGTGGAGAGAAATTGTTCTCTCAGGATATTTGAAGAATTTGATAAACTGTTGTTTGTTACATTTACTCTTGTAAGTATAATTGAAAGGTGAAGCCAAAACAAACCTTAATTAGAGATAGTGCATTGGGGCGAGGATCAATAGTCTTTTCATTTTAGATCCAAATTTTTTTATTATCTGTGCCTAGAGTATACTGTTTGATATCTGCTGTAGTATGTTTTTGTTTCCTATATTTAGAAAGGAAAGGCTTCTATACTTGGGAATTCTTTTTTGGACGAACTTAAATGTTGTTGATACATGAGCTATTGGTATCAATTGATATCCAGCAGAGGGAACCTCTTTATATTTCTCTGTTCATGGTAATTGGTGATGCATAGTTCATATATAAAGGTTATTGATGTGGTGAAAATCTATCCCTTTCGAGCTTAATTTGCAAAACGAAATACAAGGCAGTATTATACAATTATTCATAATAATAAATGATTAACAATAAATAGACACATAAAAAAATTCAGATGTAGAAGATAAGAAATACAATTGGAAATGAATATATGAAAAATAAAAAAAAATAATGAATAAGAAGTAATAAACTGTTAAAAATGAATTCACATAAGGAAATGAACAATGCATTTTTATCATAAAAGGATATTGCATAATGTTAAGGTCAAGGAGAGTAAATGTAAAAATATTTTGATCAACACATTTATTCAAAAAGAAAAAGAAAGGATTACTTAATGTAAAATATGTGATGGAAATTATATTATATACATACTAAGCTACCGATATTTCAGTGGTAGAGCATTCGCACAAGCGAGGGATATCCAGGCGCAATACTGGTTAACGGTAGGAGAATGTTGAGAGCTATTCTCTCTTGGTTCGCGCTATCGTCCTGCTCGGAGTTAATTGAGTAACCCCAACCTAGATTCAGGCTCTGAGCTCTGCAGGTTTAGTGATTATCTTGTGTAAAATAAGAAAAATCAAGAGTATTTGGAAGAGCATAATTAAGGAGCATTCTAAGTAAGGTATTAAAAAATTAGATCAAAAGAACATTTATTATAATGTCAAATGATTTCAGTGCCATTACTTTCAGTTTCTTTATTTACAATATCACTAATTAATAATCTTATATCTTTAAATCATTAAAATTTATTTCCAAAAACACAGTTTTTGTTTCTTCTT
Source organism: Trachelipus rathkii (assembly GCA_015478945.1). Lineage (NCBI taxonomy): Eukaryota > Metazoa > Arthropoda > Malacostraca > Isopoda > Trachelipodidae > Trachelipus > Trachelipus rathkii. Next base: position 1,925 of record JABUQX010050623.1, read on the forward strand.
CATTCAAATAATTTTCCAAAGTGACGGCAAAAAGCAATAGCAAGCCCAAAAATGCTTTTACAATACAATTAAATAGTTGCTTATAAGAATTGTTGCATAATTTCACTTTCTTGTTTCTATTATTGTCAGTATAATTACATATATAAGTATATATATATATATATATATATATAATATATATTATATATATATAATTATATATTATATATATATATAATATATTCTAATGCTTATAGTTCTTGAAATAGAAGAAGTATTTAAGAAGGATTCTACTTCCTCCACAAGATCTTTTTCATAAACAGCATCTTTATCTTTATTATTATATAATTAATTACAAGTATATTTTATATATATATATATATTATATATATATTAATATTATAATATATATATATATTAATATCAATATATATATATATATTATATATATATATATATATATATATGGTATATATATCTATATATATATATTTATTATATATATTATTTTATATAATACTCATTATTATATATATATATTACAATTATAATAATATATATACATATATATGTATATATATATATATATCATATATAATATATATATATATAGATAATATATATATATATAAGTATATATAATATATATAATAAGATTAATATTAATATATTATATATTTTTTTTTTTTTTTTTTTACACAGTTATAACCATATATAATTATTATACACGCTACGGCATAGCCTAAATTCATAAGGAGGGGATGTTTACAACCGAACAAAATTTCACACAAACGAAATTAAGACGACTGAGACACAGCTCGACGGCTTTAAAATGAGGGAGATTATAATTGAGTAGGAAACATCGAAGAATGGAAGAGATTCCCAGAAAAGAGGTGGCGAAGAAGGAGCACTGCAGGCGAACATAGTCTGTGAGTTGCTAACTCTAATCAAAGTATAATATACAAAACTCTGTGCTGACAAGCACAGCCTTGTAGCTGCGAGGGCGTCTTAAAGGAGGCGTCACGCGAGTGGAAAGCTCCCTCGAGCACTCTGACCAGCTACTGGTACTATATAGAATAGAGATAAAGAACCAACATCGCATCAAAGATAGAGGGTCAAGTGAATAGAAAGTACAGGACAGTTTAATAAGTATTTTTAGCTCTTTGATCGACCTATGCCAAAGCCGGGTGATACTGAGCCCTCCCAGATATGAAGAGCAGTACTCCATACAAGGGCGGATTGAGACCATTGTATAAATGGAGTACTGTGAAGAGGAAAAAAAGTCTTCGCAGTACTAAACAGATCCAGATTTCTTGATGAGCTGCCTATGCAACATTAGTGATGTTGAAGGTTTCCAAGACATGTTTTGTTTTGTTAAGTCTAGCAATAAGGATGTTTATATATTGTACAACAGAGGACAGAGAAAACCGTCTAAAGAGATAGGAAAGTTTTATAAAGGTGTCTTAGAGAGTGATGTTTTGATAGAAGTTGGGTTTTAATGAATTAAATTATCACATAAGGTTGCGACGTACCCAACCGGATAATTCATCCAGATCAGACGAAGAATGGAATCGAAGATTTAATGACGAAGGCAATTCTAGAAGTAAATTAGGGAGCAGAATTGATATGAGTTGAGAATGAAGGGTCGAGTCATCGCATATGAGTGGATAAAGTAGATGTGCAAGACGAGAAATCATTAATGAAAAGCAGGAATAAGTAGGAGATAAGACAGAACCTGAGGACATACATATTGACAGTAAAAGGAAGAAGATAAGTTGAATCAACACATGCTCGATATAGTAGCGATTTTGAATAGAAAAGTATGCAATAAAAGTTAAGCATAAGAGAAGAGGAAATCCAAGGAGGGGAGCTTGGATGAGCAGTGAGCGTGCTTAAATCGGTCAAATGCATTTGGTATAAATGTTCCAAGCGCATAAACGCAATGTCTCCTCCGTAAATTCTGAGTGGAACACCATAAATCTGTAAGATAGGAAAGTATGATCACTAGTGACCTTGAGTGCCCGAAAGCGTACTGGCGATCGGAAAGAAGAGGATGAGATTCCAGATGATCTAAGAAATCAATTAAGAATAGATTCAAAAGATCTTAGATAGAATACAAGTGAGAGCATATAGGGCGATAGTTAGATAGGAACAGAGCGGCTTTTTTTCGGAATAGGTTGACATATGCGCGCTTCCAACTGAGGGAAAAGGCTAGTATTGAGGCATAGAGATTATATAGTTGACGAGAGGAGGGGCCAGCTACGAAAGCACACACTCCTCAAATCGTTGGGAGTGAATGCCATACGGGCAACCTCCTCACCCCCGCCTTCTCTAACGATATAGTTAGGAGCCATGTCCAGCACCGATCAAATGTTATCCTCAGGCAAGCATAGGACACTGAGAGAGAAGGAGGAGGAAGTAGGAAATGCGCAGAAATCGTCAGGGTTGAGTAGAGGAAATAGCAGAAGGACGAAGAGATTTGGCCTAGTAGTTGGAGAGTGTACACAGAACCATTCAATCGAATAAGAGGAGAAAGGTGATTTACAGAAGTTGTTGAGATTGTTTTTGCAAGAGGCCAAAGATTTATCAAGTAGGATAAGAATCATAGAGGTTAGGACTTTCTCGTTTTGATTGAAAGTCGATTTCTCGTCGAAGTAGATATTACTGCAACGATTTTCTGACTAATGAAAATTAGCGAGAGTGATAGTGAGTAACGAGAAAATTTTTTCCACACCCGGTACCATTGTCTCTAGCCTGAATGGCTAAGGTAGCCAATTTGCTATCCCATGGATTTTGGGGAGTAAAGATTTAGTTGAAGAAGGAATGGAACCTGCCCATTAGTATCACATCGCGATTACAGCTCCCATAACTGTCGCAGAAGACAGAAATGCGTCATACCAGAGGAAACAGTTATACCAATTATAGTTAGACGTAGAATAGCAGCGAAGCCCTCAATTCGGTCTCCGATAAAGTGAGAAAGAACGCACAGGGCAGGATGGATCTGTTGGAGAGAGTATTAAATTAGAGATATATGGTTGTGGTCAGATTACAATAGAGCGAAGTGGTGTTAATTTATAGAGAGAGGCTAGTGGTGATAAATGGCGAGTGGTGTCAAGAATTGGTTTATGGACGATCGTGAATGTGTGTTGGTTTTTATATTAGTTGCTCCGATCGTGAGAATGTGAATTGATTCGGCATCCTACCACATAAATAAGTATGAGAGGCAACCATCTCAGTGTTGTGTACATTGATAACTTCCTCATTTTGTAAACCTCAGTATTTGGAAGAGAAGATATAACAGTCTCGTGAAAGTAGTAAGATATTCAAATGGGCGTGAAAATCTGTTTTCTGTTAGGAGAAAGTAGACAAGAAGCAAAGATTATGGTAGTAGGATGAAGTGAAGAATAGTTTTAAAGCCACAGTATTATCGAAATTAAGGTGATTTCGAGATCACTGAACGTGTTACGGAGTGTTAATGTAACATAGGCACTTATCCACGCCTTTTGACGGAATTGAATAAATATAGTTGGATACGTTAAGCGAGTTAGAGGATGAATTCTTCATTCTGATCCAACAAGAAGCAAAAGGATTAGGGCTAGAGTTAGAGAGGTGGTATTCAACGGAAGCAGAGTTTGAATTTACCACGGATGTTGGTGATGTCAATAGAAAGCCCGCATCTATGCAATCTGCATATTCCTCACTACATGCGTCACACCCACCAAAACATTTCCGACTCTCACACAGCACACACACACACAACACAATCACAAAAATACAAAAAAGCAGAAAACCAAGAAAAATCGGGATAATAATTTCATAAAGTTTATATTAAGTTTGATAAAGTTTATATTAAAATTAATTAATAATCAGATTTTGATATAATAAAAAAAAATAAACCCCAATCTTTCTTCCCGAAATAACTATATAAAATTCGACATTTTTAAAACATAATAAAAAAAAAATAAAGAAAAAAAATAAAAAAAAATAAAAACAAAGAAGAAAAAATAAAGAATAATAAATAGTATTATCTTTTAAAAACTCCCGTGCAACTTCATGAATCTAAAACTGATATGATTTATAAAAATTTAATAAAACAAGACAAGATTGAAACATACCTTTTCACCAAACCGTTACAAATAATAATAAATCATAAATATAGTTTGATATTATAATCCTATAATAATAAACTACTTTACTACCAAAATATATACTAATTTTACAACACCTAGTTTCTTATATTGCTATTCTTGTTTGATATATAATTATATATATATTACATATATATATATACATATTATATATAATATAATATATATATATTATATATATTATATTAATATATAGTAGTAATATAATATAACATACATTATATTTATAAATAAGTATATAAATATATATATTAATAATATTATTTTAATATTTTAAAATATATATATATATATAATAATATATATATAGTGTAATATTATATAATATATATAGTGAAAATTATTTATATTAGATTATATATTAGTGTAGTATATACTTAAAGTAGTATTAATAGGACTAATAGTTATAATATATATATTGTAATATATATAATATATATATATATATATATAATTAAATATATATATATAATTATATAATATATATAATATTCATATAATAATAATAATAATATAATTATATACTATATATTATATATATATATATATATATATATTATATATCTATTAGTTATATATATAAGTATATATATAATAATATATAAAAATATATTTAATAATATATAAATATAATAAAATAAAAAAGAAATGGAGAGCGAGAGAAGAGAGAGAGAGAGAGTAGACGAGAAATCCTCTGATAATTTTACTTTAAATTTCGACCTCCTCCAGCTATTTTTATGATAAGTTAATAATATAAATATTAATATTATTATATATATTTGAACTTTCAAATAATCTATTAATATATATTATATTATATATGTTTATATTATATATATTAATTTTTTTTAATATATTATATATATATTATTATATTAGTATATATTATATATATATTATATTATATTATAATATATATAATTATATAGTGTATAATATATATAATATAATAATATATATATAGAATAAATATATATATATTATAGTATATATAATTTATTTATAAACTCAATATTATAACTCTACTTATAGAAAGTGAATTTCTTTTAAGAGTTTTTCCTCTGAGATATCGGGAAACATTGATTTCGTTATATACCTCCCTTATAACATACCCTAGATTTGTGGCGTCTTGTACGTACTACTGTCTTGATTGAGTTACTTATCAAAACTTTCAAATTATTGATATGTAATATTTTATATATTTATGTATTTAAGAGAGAGAGAGAGAGAGAGAGAGTATGAGAGAGAGAGAGGAGAGAGAGAGAGAGTAGGAGGGAGAGTTGGAACGGGAGAGAGAGGAGGAGGAGAGAGAGAGAGAGAGAGAGAGAGCGATGAGAGAGTAGGAGAGAGAGAAGAGAGAGAAAGAGATTGAGAGAAAAGAGAGGAGAGAGAGAAGTGAGAGAGATGAGGAAGTACGAGTAGATAAAAAGTAAGGTAACATATGGAGAGCTTCTTTATTATTAATCTTATGCAAATTGTTCATTAACAAATTTCCATTTATCAATGCTTCTTTATATTTTAGAGATAATAATTAGCTTCAACGCTCGTCGCTTGTGTGATGGTGTTCAACTAAAATGATACGTTTAAGATTAGTACTTCCGAGTGATTTTGCTATTTTAGGTTCAAACTTTTTTTGGACTCTTGAGTATTTTGTGAATCAAGAATTATTGGGGTGGGGAGTAATAGAATCGTAGCCTACTAAGAAGAGATAAGGTGCGAAACGACACAAAGTGTTGATAATTAATATTTTGATGTAAGTAAATATGCTGGACAGGGAAAAACGATAGCTGCTAACTATGGTAGGGAAAAACGTTAATTGCCTTCCAAATATTTTTTTTTGCAAGAGTAAAATGGAAAATAAACAATAATTAATAGACTTTCAAGTTCAAACCGGAAATAACGTAGATATTTGGATAAAGATCTAGAGAGCAACAGCCAAACAAAAAGAGATTGCTGATCAAAAACTGCTGTTTTGAGAAAAAATGAATGATGGATTCCAATATGGCGAACTCAAAACTTCTGCTTTGAGGATAAGAATAAACCGTAGTGATCCCCAATAACTCCTTCAAGGAGTGTTGGAAATAATTGGCAATATCAACATTTCCTTTGTTAATGAGTATAGAATAAAAGATTGCAACTTTGTGATGATGAAGAAATTTGCTGCTGACCATAACTATTCACTAGTTAGGAGCTAAGACAAATGCATGGATATTCACACTACTCTTAAGGTCTGGAATATTATATATTAATGCACAACTATTAAGTGAAAAGTAGGAAAGGATGGCTACTGTACAAATGCTCTATCAAGGATTAGTAGAAGAGATAGATGGCGGAAACTAAGCTGCTCCCAAAAATACAAAAGGGTGCACGATCTCTCATGATGACAGAATTTAAGCGGTTAAGTCTGGGACTGGCGCATTAAGATTAGGGAAAAGAAGGACATTAGCATACTCTGATCCTTTGATAAGTTTTTATTCACAGAGATGGAAAACCACAAATAGATCTCTTTCTTTGAAGAGCTAAAGATAATAGATGACATCATAACTTACCTTTATGTACGTACATTGAAAATATTGAGGGATCTTACAACTAGTTTATTTATTTGATGAGATGACGCAGTAGATATAAGTTTTACACTGCTTCATTAAGAAGTAGAAGAAAATAGATGAGATACACAATTGCATTATTAGAGAAGTAAAGAGGGGGGTAATCCAATATCTCATTGAATGATTGGAATAATTGAGGCTAATAAAATACTAGCGTTGGTCAACAAATATGGCGTCTTATTCACTTAGACTCCAATTTATATCAATATTAATTTTATATAGTGACCTATTGCGTTTGAGTCATTTTATATTAATGAATTACATAAACGCAGTATTAATGTTTGACCCAATGGATTTTGACTCATAATCAACAGTAGTTATTCAAATTGAATTTCAACAATTGGCTTAAAATTACCAGCATTTTATTATCTTGTGCAATTTAATAACAGCTAACTCAGATGAGATTATTTAATATCAATGAATCATTTTTATTTTAATATTTTAATTAATTATTATTATTAGTATTATTATTATTATCTTTATTATTATTATTATTATATATTATATATTATTATTATTATTATTTATTTATTATTATTGATATTATTATTATTATTATATTTTTTATTTAATGTTTTATATTATTATTTTTATCTATATTATTATTTATTAATTATTATTATATTTGATTATTATTTTAGACATTATTTTATTTTATTCATACCGTATATATAGTATTTTAGTACAAGACATAAAAAGTGATAGTTTCCATTTGGCTGATAATGAAAATGATAATGCATGCTTATAATGATAATTATATTGAAGCTATAATAATAAGGATTATAATTTTAATAATAATAAATAAAAATATATGATAGACTTAAGAATAATAAATTGATTAAAATATAATCAATTATAATAATAATTATAAATAATATAATAGCTACAGATTTATAATAACATATAATAATCACTCAATGATTTAATAATAATATAATTAAATAAACTAAGTAACAAGAATAATAATATAGAGTAATCATAATAATAGTAATAATAATAATAATATAATACTCATATGATCTAATAATAATAATTAATAATTATGATGATAATAAGAATAATAATAAATAATAATAATAATATAAAAGTATAATAAAAAAAAATAAATGATAAAAATAATAATAATAGGAAAAATTATGATGATGATATAATAATGATAATGTTGATATAATAATTGATGATATGATTAATGATAATGATAATATGATAATGAAATTAATAATATCAATGAATGATATAGATAATGCATAATGATAATGAATAATGAATATGAGATAATAATAATGAAAAAATATAATAAATACTAATAATAATAATAATCCTAAATAATAATGATAATAAGACATTGTTATAAGGTCATAAGAGACTTAAAAAACACCCAATTTTGAAGTAATTACGAATATAATTTTTATAATACTAATATAAATATAATAAATAATAATAATAATTAAATCATTAATAATGATAAATTAATTAATAACTAATAATAATATTATAAAAACTAAAATACATAATATATTAAATATATAATAGTATAATAATAATACTAATAATATACAAATATATAATAATAATTAATACTATAATAAATAAACAATAATAGTAATAAATAATAATAATATAATAAATATTTTATAAAATATACTGATTTTATTAATAATAATTATAGGAGATTAATATAATGCATAATATAATATTATATGATAATATATTATAGTATAATATATTATATTCAAGAGTACAATATATCAAGATATTATATATCGAGAAATATTTTAAAATATATTGCATTATAAATATTATTCAAGTATTATAGATCATATATATTAGTATAAATATATATATCATTATATAATAAGATATATATTATTATATATTATATATGATATGTATATACATTATATATATATATAATAAAATATATATAATATATAATATAAATAATATATAATTTTATAATTATTATTATACTTTAATATCCTAGAACCATGTTATATATATATTAAATATAAAATATAATATATATATATATAGTTATATATAATGTAATTTGCAATATCAATTTCCCGGCTAGGACGAAGGCCGCTTTGTACTTTCCATGAATATTAAAGTAAATGGACATTAAAAGATAATTTCTTATATTTTTAAGTTTAACTGTAATAATGGACACTACTAGAGTCTTTAATTATTATTGTGTAGCAGGTAATAAGCAGTCAAATTGAAATGCATTTTTTGGTGCTTTAATAAGCTCTAGATTTTATATTTATTATTATTTTCTTTGAACGATCAATAGCATGTTGTAAGAGACTGTTTGGTAGTCCAGGGAGGAGTCTCGTGTGTCAATAATAATCAGTTGGAGCACACATAAAAACAAGGTTAAGGAAGTGACATCTCTTGGTTCTTTCCATAGCTTAAATAATTAAATAATTAAATAATTAATAATTAATAATTAAATAATTAAATATTAAATAATTAATAATTAAATAATTAATAATTAATAATTAATTAACTAATGTGTCATTTGTCGGTGATGTTAGTTCCCAGAAACTAGATGAATAAATAAATTAAATAATTAAATAATTAAATAATTAAATAATTAAATAATTAAATAATTAAATAATTAAATAATTAAATAATTAAATAATTAAATAAATAAATAATTAAATAATTAAATAATTATATACTAATAATTAGATAATTAAGAAATTAATATTCAATAATTAATTAGCTATATAATCAATAATTAATAATTTAATAAATAAATTAATTAAAATATTAAAATAATTAAATAATTAATATTAAAGTATTTAATTAATATATACACTAACTTTATTTCAACAGATTGTAAATATTTGAAAATATATTACTGCATTGCTTATAACTTGCACAATCAAAATATGAATTAATATTCTATCAGGTTACAAGGGTGGCTTTGACTAATTGATTATAATTCAATTTATATACTGTTAATTCATGCTCTAGATATTCAATTGATGAATAATTCCTAATAGCTTAAAATCATAATACAAATATAAGTTATAGAATATTTATAATAATTAAAATTTGAGTGTAAATTTAACTGTATATCTAATTTTGTCTTTAGTTACTTTTATTTTACTTTTCTTGTTTATTTCTTTTAATTTACTTTTTTTTTTTTTATTTATTAGTAAGTTAAAGCAACAATCTTTTAATAAGGACGGTTATTTTAAAGTATTAAATGTATTGCTGGAATAACTATGATGGTTGCCATTTGAATTTTTTGCTCTTCCTTTATCGTTCATTATATATAGTAGTAATGTATACTTATTTATGTATATATATCATATCATATATATATTATATATTTAATATATATATTATATAGTATAGTAAATAATATAATATAATAATAATATATGATTATATTATCACTATTATTAATATATATATATTTATATATTAAATATATAATTTATAAATATAAATAAACTATATATATATGAAATATTATATATTATATATTATATATATATTAATATTTATATATTATATTTATTTTCTTTTAATATAGTAATAGTTTATTATATTAAAAGACTTATAATATATTATATATAACTATATTTATATATATATTTTTATTAGTCCATATTTAATAAACTATCAATATAATTCACAGAGTGTAAAATGTCATGTTGGATCTTCTGCTAAATTATTTATATGACGAAACTTGTATAAAAAAAAATAATAATAAACAAAAAATAAATAAAAAAATAAAATAAAAAAACTATCTAAATACTACTGATAGCTACTCGACAATAGAATAAATTATTGAATCCTTAATGTAAATATTAAGAATATAAAAAATGTTAATATCATAAGAAAAAAATAAAAAAAATCAAATGGTTTTTATTATGTTGGGGGGGGGAGCTCGAGCCGGCTGGGGATATTAGTATATTTATATATATATATATTTATAATATTATTATAATATATATATAAATATATAGATAAAATTATCTTTTTTGTAATATGGGATTACAATGCAATTAGTAGCAAGAGGAGGCTGCGAAGCAGACAGGACACAAGGGGGGAGACGTTTTTTCCATACCCGTAGGGAGGGGCGGAGGAACCCCCGCGACACCAAATTACCAAGAGCGGGGTTCGGGGAGATCCGGAGGGGGAAATATCACCGTAGTTTCCGGAGGCCGAGAGACCCGATCTGCCATCGTGTCGTATCCTTGGGTTCTTTGTTAAAAAAACAAACATAAATGCTTCCTAGAAGTCTATTTATTTTAACGAGTAACGTATAAAAATTCTCTAAATAGTCTAGAATCTCATTATTAATATTAAATTATTAATCAATAATGTTTTGAATTTTTTTACCAGATTCAATAATGTTTCTTTTTCCATGGGTAGCTTATTGTAGTTTTTGAGATAATGATTTTTTTTTATTTATGTTATTTATTTTTTATTTGTTTTTTTATTTTTTTTTTTTTTTTAACATTTTTCGCACTAAAACAATATATTTGAACATCTATGAGTTTAAATGGTTTTATTATATTGCATTCTTGAAGAAAATCTAATAAAACGTATTCGTTTCCTGTTATTTCGTCAGGTTTTATCTACGAGTTAAGCTAACGCACGGTATGGCTAGGCCTAACACTAGCCTAATAGTTAAATTAAATAATTGTATGTAGCTTGTGGATATTAACATTTCATGAATATATCAGTGGATCTTATATGAACGACAATTGACTGTCGATCAAGCTTTCTCCTGCTGTTTAAATATTTAATTGATTACTAAGATACTCTAATGACTTATTAATTATTAATATAATTTCTGATTACAATCTTAAGCTACTAAACTAAAACTTTCTTTATATTAAAAAATACTTTTTAAACATAATCTTTGTATGGTAAAAGTTTATTAAAGACTTTCCTTATTTAACTTTCATATAAATAATAATAATAATAATATAATGATAATAATAATCTATATTAATAATAATAAACAAAATGAATAATATAAATAATAATTTAATTATAATATAATAATAATTAATAAAATATATATAATAATAATAATAATAAAATCATAAATATAATATAATAAAATATAATATATAATAATAATAATAATATAATAATAATAGTAATAATAATATAATATAATAATTAATAATATATGAATAAGTAATAATATAATAATAATAATGAATAATAATAATGAATATATAATAATGAATAATAAATAATAATAATAATCAATAATAATAATCATAGTTTAACGCACATTTTTAAATTAGATGTGGAGTTAAAAATGCGAAGAAGTTTTTTTTTATAATTAATAAAAATAATTGATTTTCAAAAGGGAATAAAATGTATTTTCCCTCTAAAATAATAAATTCTTATTAATTTCAATAGTTATTTTTACGGGAAGTAAGATCCTGGGAATATGCTATATATATATAATATTATATTAATAATATAATATAAATCTATATATATTATATATATATATTATATATATATATTATATTAATATATATATAGGTATAATATATATATTATATTATATATATTATTATATATATATTATATATTATATATTATACACATATATGTTATTAATATATATATATGTATGATATTATATATATTAATTATATTAAGTATTATAAGTATATATATATTATTTATATTATTAATATATAATATATTATAATATATATATATATATATTATATATATTATATATATATTATATTTTTATATATATATATATATATATTATATATTAATATTATATATATATATAATATAATATAATATATATTTATGTATATTTATATATATATAATATATTATATATTTTATAAATATATATATATATATAAATATATAATATAATATATTATATATATATTATATTATATATTATATATATATAATATTATATATATATTATTACTTATATATAATATATATTATATTATATATACTATATATATATATATATTATATTAATATATATATTATTTATTATATTATTATATATATAATATATTATATATATATTATATTAACTATATATTAACTATATATATACTTATATATATATATATATATAATATATATATATACTAATATTTATATATATATAATATATATATCTCATATATTATATATATATCCTTAATATGTATATTATAGATATATATATAGTAGTATATATAGCGTAATATATATCCTTATATTTATATATATTATATATTATATATATATATATAATATATATACTAAATATTATAATTATAATATATATATACATATATATATATATATATATAATAAATACTATATATATAGAATATAATTATATCATATATATAATATATATAGTAATAGGTATATATATATAGATAATAATAATAGAATAATAAATATAATTAAAATAATATAATAAATAATAATATAATATAATCATATAAAATTTAAAAAAAAAAAATTAGAAACTAAAGGACAGAAATTTACCGACTTTTGACTTCTTTGCTCACACATGAACAATGCAAGTGAGTGCAGCCGTTTTACCGAGGTAGGCAGTGTAAGGGACTTCATCGCTGAATCGATAAGTTCTTCGGAATCTTGTGTGTCTCGTCAGTCTGATGATTCTGTGGCGTTGTCCATTGTGCTCTGTAGATCACACTTTCGAATTTGAGGTGTTGTTGTTTTGTTGTTGTTTGTTGTTGTAGTTGGGGGCTTCCTCTGTCGCAACAGACCATCGGGAACGTCAGGAGGTAGCAAGTCCCCGTGTTGATTAAAATGAAGGAGCTGTAAAATGATAAATAATAATAATATAAATAATATAATATATAATAATAATATAATATACATAAATAAAATATAATAATAAAATAATAATATAATAAATAATAATAATAATAATAATAATAATAATAATAATAATAATAATAATAATAATAATAATAATAATAATAATAATAATAATATTAATAATAATAATAAAACTACAGGTAAAATACGAAAATTTATGCTAACAGTTTCTTTATATTTATTTATTTATTTATTATTATTTTGTAATTAAGTTTCGTATTGCTATACAACACATTTTCAGTGGATCGGTAAGTACAATAGATTTTCTTGAGTAAAAAATAATTTTTCGAAAATTTTTCGAAAAAATTTTTTAAAAAAAACATTTAAAATTATTAAAATAATAAAAAAAATATTTAAAAATTATTTAAAATTATTTAAATATTATTTAAAAAATTATTAAAAACGTTTCGGAAATGCCAGTTGAATAAGTTAATGATTTCTATTATAACTCATACAAAATAGAACAATTTAGAAGGGGTTTAAAAATTTACTCTTTTGCAAATTTAAGCTTCAGATTTTATTTTGCAAATTTAAACTTCACATTTTATTTTTCCAAAATTAGACTTCACATTTTATTTTATATAAATTCTCACTTTGGTTTTTCTGTAATTATAAAATAAAATGAAGAATTTGTCAACGCAAAACACGCCGTACATTAGTTATTTTGTTGTAGAACCTCGTTCGGACTTTCAGAAATAACAAAAAAATTGTTTTTTGTTTTAAATGTGTTTTTTTTTATAAATATATAAATTAAAATGAAACAAAATAAAAGGAATTAAGATTAAAATTTAAGATAAATAAACACCAAAAGGTTTTCTTCGAATAATAAAACATTAACTCTAGCCCCGCAAAACTTGAAATACTTAAATCTAACAGACAATTTCCTTAACACCTCTTCTTTGCGAGTTCCTTTCAAAAAGTGGGAAGTGGGACGGATCCACTGTTTGGGGCCTCGTTGGGAGAGATTTGGGGAACAAGTAAGGGGACAAAAAACCAGGGCATGGGCGTTCTTTCAACCAGTACAATAACCAGAGAAGGGAGCTCAACAACTTTCTTCAGACTGCATATTATTGTCACAAATCAAATTTAACATTTTCTTTTTTCCTTTTTTTTTTTTCAAATGGATAGGATAACATCTGTTTTAAATGTCTGTAAGGAAGCTTTATTTTCTCTATTTTAATTTATAAGAAAATGATAAATTATTTCATTAAATACACAACTGGGCAGATATTGTTCCTCAGAACAATAAATTAACTCCAATTGTCATTACAATCCTAAATTTGTAAGGCAGGGCTTAATAATTATCGATTAAGTTTTACTATTTAAAGGTATTATTTCTTTATCTACAATAGGCAGCAAATAGGTGGGAATAGGAAGAAAAATATCGATTCAATTATCGATTAATCAGCATTTTAATATTTTTATTCATTTATTTAAAATCTGAAGCAAAAAAAAGATAGAAATGGGAAAAAATATCGATTAAATTACCGATTAATCCTAACCTTTTTAAGGTAATTTTAAGCATAAATAAATAGGAAACAAATTGGTGGAAAATGGGTTAAAATATTATCGATTAATCTTAACCTTTTGCCCAATAAAACAATCGAATAAATTATCGAAACGTGACGCAATGAAATGTCAATGTGTGTTTTCGATATTCACATTAGAAATTTTATTGTAAGCACCAAAGCATGTATTCCATATTCGATGTAAATGATTGCAGTAGTAATCATACCAGCACTCTTAGCAGATCAATAAATTTAGACTGACTAAACTTTCTGCGTACTTTGAGAAAAGCAATTTTAAGGAGATATTTTGGTGGATGAATGTTTTACCTTTAGTGGAATTTTTTTTTTTTGTGAATGCTTCTGATTTAGCTTCTTGAAAACAATATATATATATCACTATATACATACTACACTTACTATACTATATACCCTACTACCTACTAGTTTATACATACTATATACTACTATATCTAATATATTATATTATATAATATATATAATTATATATAACTATAATTAATATATATAACTATATATCTATATATATAGCTATACTAATACTATACTATATCATATATACTAACTACATATACTACTACTATATCTACTACTACTATCATTATATATAGTTATATAATACTCATATCATACTAACCTACTATACTATATAATACTACATACTATATATATACCCTCTAATATATACTACTATACCTATATATATACATAGTATTAATATGAGAAACATATCTCCTTAAGGGATCCCCATTTTATTAAGTATATATATATATCTTTTGTATAAGGATTTCTCTAAATATAAATATATATGTTATAGTATATATATACTATATATATATATTAATTATATAATATTAATATATATAATATATATTATATATATATATTATATCTATATATATTTATATATATATAATATATATATATATATTTTATATGTATATATATATATTATATACTTATATATATATATATATATATATATCTTTTAAGAATTATAAATATATACTTCCAACTCAGTTTCATAAATATTTATTTTAAAGATCCTTACAAAAAATAAAAATATATTGAGTTTTTTTTTTTTTTTTTTTTTTTTTTTTTTTTACAATATAGACTAAGCTAACGATTCGTTTGAATTATTCCAAATTCATGTGGTTGGACTTAAAAGAGTTAGAATGCAAAGAAAAATCGAGCAACATGTATCATACGTGTTGAGATTGATGGATTTGTCTGACATGTCTAATTTTTAATGTTATTATTTTAATTGTTCATAAAGGAAATGCCCTCGA
Source organism: Trachelipus rathkii (assembly GCA_015478945.1). Classification (NCBI taxonomy): domain Eukaryota; kingdom Metazoa; phylum Arthropoda; class Malacostraca; order Isopoda; family Trachelipodidae; genus Trachelipus; species Trachelipus rathkii. The sequence goes on from JABUQX010050623.1 coordinate 18,346, forward strand.
TTGATATTGTATAAAAGAAACTTTAAAAAATGTTCAGAGATTTTAATTGAAATAAAAAATAAAAAAATAAAAAAAAAAATATAAAATTTATATTTTTTTCTTTTTTTTTTTACACATATTCTCAAAATTTTTCCATTTCATTAAGGAAACCCACAAACAATAAATAAACTGGCACTTTATAACAAATATTGCCACTCGTATACAAACACACACACACACACACAACAAAAACATACACACTATTATGAGAACATATTTACATATACATAAAGGCATAATAAAATGACCTATTTAAGACTTTGAGTCTTGAGACAAATATTCTCCCCTGAGAGAAAGACCTGTTTGAAAACTCAAATAAAAATGACACATCAAAAAAAAAGTTTTTTTTTTTTTTAATACTCTTCTCTTCTATATGAAAGTTATACAAACGGACAAACATATACAAAAGTATATTTAATATATATATATATATTATATATTACTACTACATATACTATATATATATATATATATATATATATATATATATATATATATATATATATATATATATACTATTATATAATATTATACTATATATAGTAATATATAATTATATTATAATATATAATATATTATATATATATTATACTATATATATTATATATATATACTTATATATATACTATATTATATTATATATATCTATAATATAAATATATATATATACTATATTATATATATATATATATATATATATATATATATATATAAATATACTATATATATATATATATATATATATATATAATATATATATTATATATATACTATAATACTATATATATTATATATATATATATATATACAATATAATATATATATATTTATATACTATATAGCTTTTCAAATGATTTTAATAAACAAGGTTTATTAATAGTAGATTATGGTCAGGGACTCATAAGGATACTTATCGGAAAATATCAAGGAGTGCCGTTAAAAGATTAATGATCTTAAAGACTCTAAGAAGCTTCTGCAATAAGAAGTTCGTTAAAGTTTAGAGAAGTTTCAATGAATGTTTCACGAGAACTCAAGACCTTCAAGGAAGCTCAGATTTAAAGTTCATAGAGAAACTCAAAAACCTTCAAGATTGTCAAGAAAGTTCAAAATGATGTTCAACGAGCAGTCTCAATGATCTAAAAAGACGCTCAAGGAGTGTTCAGTGAAACTCAATAGAATATTAAGAAAGCTCACAAAGAATGCTCACGAGAGGAAAAAACTTAAAAACACGTAAAAAATTTCAGGAACTCAAAGACTATCAAGGAATGTCAACACGTGAAACTCAATACTCGAAAGACTCGAGAATGCTCAAGTAAAGCTCAAACTCAAAGACTCGAGACTGATCAAGTATAATTTTATTTATTCAAGAGATGTTCAAGAACGACTAAGAAACTCTCAAGGAAATGCTAAACGAAACTTATGAAACACTTAATTAAGATGACTGCTAAGGATACTCAGAGAAGTTCATGAGACACTAAAGGGAAGATCGTTGAACGATCGAGACTCAATGAGCGCTCAAGAGAATAAAGCAAGCTCAAAGCGATGGAGTAATGCACAAAACAGAACTTTAATATAATATGCTGTGTCTCTTTGAGATCTAAATAATAATAAATTATAAAATTTAATAATAATAATAATAATAATAATAATAATAATAATCATAATTAATAATCATAATAATAATAATAAAAAGGCTCGGAACCCATCTATGTAATAGCATTCACCAATAATAAAAATAATAATAATAATAATAAATTATTTCTAAATTTTTTCAAAGATCCGTGCCTTATTTTAAATTCAAGAGTTTAAAACGACTTTATATAGAAGTAAATATTAATTAATATTGTATATTTAATATTAAAACTTTAAATATTAAATAAAATTAGTGTTATATATTAACATTATTATTTTTATGTATTATATTATTATTATTATTATTATTATTATTATTATTATTATTATTATTATTATTATTATTATTATTATTATTATTATTATTATTATTATAAATTCTTAAATTCTTTTTTTTAAGATGAATGTTTTTACTGATAACTTTACCAATCGTGTAGGGGAAGGGATAAAATAAAAACTGTGTACATACCTGTATAATGAGTACTCTAGTCATGCAAATATAACACTTCCGTCCAAGTTAAAAATAAAAGAAAATGAATCTGGTCATTTGCTTAACTGTTTTTTCGTTGAAGGCAAAGAGTTCCACAAAACAGATGTGGCTTTAAAGAAGGAGGCACTCCTTTTTTCCAGCCACATCTGTTTTGTGGAACTCTTTGCATTCTCTTTTTTCCTGCTGTATTTAATCTTCTCTTTAAGGCCACGTCTGCATCGCTTAGGGGATGAGTTAAGAAGGGTTCTAGGTGGTTTTAACTTTCTTTTTGTTGGTTTTTGCCCTTCCTTGAAAGGGCTCTGCCCATGAGTGGTGCACAGTATAAAAAAAAATTTAAATAAAAAAAATATATTGAAAGTAACACTGCTAATTATTTCTTCAACAACATTTAAAAATATGTGTAGAATATGAAGCTGAATACACGTTCGTGAAATATAAAAGATGTTCACAAGGGGGTTGAAACCTTGAAAATTATTAAATATAATTAATAACGAAAATAAATAAATTAAATTAATAATTTACATGTGTTTGCAAGTATAAGAAAAAAATTGTTTAATACAATTTTAATGAACAGTGAACTAACTTTAATGTGAACTTTCTCTCGCTTGAAAGTAGGAATTTATTTTTTGACTTGGGCCTTCAATGTTGTATTTAAATGTGACAATGTGAAATGTTTAGTAAGTATGCATAGAGTTTTCTTTTGTTCTCATGCAAATTTTTTACTCCAAAAATTTTTTTTCATTAAAAAAAACGCTAACATCAAGTCAATGAATAAAGAAAGATATAAGAAATAAAAAGTAAAAATAAAAAGAAATAACAAAAATAAATAAAAAAAAAATTTTAAAGTAAAAAAATATAAAATAAAAAAAATAATAAAATTAAAAAAAATAAATAGAAAATAATATAATGATATAATAATGAATAATAATATCAATAATAATAATAATAATAGATATAATATAATAATAATAATATAATCAATAATAATAATAATAATAATCATAATAATATAAGAATAGTCTTAACAATCCTAATTTTACTCTCAACAATGTCAATACAAGATAATAATAATAATAATAATATTAATAATAATAATAATAATAATAAATAAATTAACAATATTTACTTAATATTTAAGTATTAATATTAAGTAACAATTTTTATTTCATTTTATAGAAAAGAATATGGCGTAAAATATTTATACGCAGAGCTTCTATAACCTTATAATCTAGTTTAAAATTAATTTTTAATTTTATTACAATTTTTAAAATCTTTTTTTATTAAAGAACACTTAGAAAATTTTTAGATTAAAATATTATTAATTAATTATTATTATTATTATTCATTTTAAGTAGAAGCAATATGTAAATAATGTTTTTTTTGATTCCTGTGCTACATATATATTATTTTTTATTATGTTATGTATTATGATATAATTTCTTTTTCAAGATTATTAAATAAATTATAATAATAATAATAGATAATTAATTATTATTATTATTATTATATTATTATTATTCTATTATTATTATTTTATTATTATTTATATTATTATTATTATTATTATTATTTATTATTTTATATTATTATAATATTATATTATTATAAAGTTTTTTTGCAAAAATAAAATAAAATATTTTAATTATTTAATGTGTTATTAATTTTATTGTTATCATTATAATCTAAAAAAAATCTAAATCTAATCTAATAATCTAATTTTTATTACATTATGATTATTATTATTATTATTATTATTATTATATTATTTTATATTATTCTTATTATTATATTAATTATTATATTATGTTTATTATTATTATTTATTAGTAGTAGTACAGTAGTACGTAGTAGTAGTAGTAGTAGTAGTAGCAGTAGTAGTATTTAGATCTTCTTCAAGAATATAGTTTCAGGACAAGCATATTATGTCTCGCATCCCTTGACTCTTTGAATGTGTCTTAGGTCCTAGCGAGCTTCTCTTGAGTGTGATTTAAGCATTCTTGAACTTTTTAAGTTTCTTAAGAGTCTTGACCAAACGACTATTAATGAACCTTACATCAAGAAATCCATAAACAACATATCTAATATGCTTGAGATATATACATATATATAATATATATATATACTCTATACTATATATAATTATATTTATATATATATCATATAATATATATATATACTATATAAATAATATATACTATATATACTATATATATAATATATTAATAATATATATATATATATATTATATATATTATAATATTATATATATATATTATATATTATATATAATTACTATATATATTCGGATATGGTTTGTCGCATTTGTTGCAACTATTCATTTTGAGGAGAAAATATTAAATAACTTTTTTTTCTTTCTTTTTTTATGATCATTTTTATTTGAGTTTTAAAAGGTTCTTCGCTCCCACGAGAGGGAAAGTCTCAAAGTCTTCAAAATTGACTCATTTAATTACGCTTTACTGTAACATGGCTAATAGAATACAAAGAGCAAATAAACGTGTGTTGTTTGGTGTGTGTGTTGTGGTGTGTATGTGTGTGCCAATTTTTGTGATAAATAGGGGTCAGTTATTTTGCTTGTGGTTTTCTTAATGAATGAAGAAAAATGAGAATTTCGCAATATCTATCTATACTATCATATATATATTTTTTATTTTCTAAATTTTTCTTTTTAATTATATAAATTTTGTAATTATTTATTGCCTTAATTTTAATTTTCAAATATTATAATAAATAGTATTAAATTTAAGGGCAGGCGACCAAGCAATATATATTATATATAGTATAACTATAATATTATATATATAATATATATATATATATATATATTATTATATATATATATATATATATATATTATTATTATATATTATATATATTATCATATAATATATAATATACTCAATTAGTGATGCAGGTAACATCGCATCGCGACATATTAAAGATTCGCATAACGCATCCACATCCGCGCTGCCTGCGGATGTTCACGGATCTTATTGTCGGGGATTGATAAAGAATTTTATAATAAAAATACTCTTAACATAATTAACGCAAACTTTAAATAAGACATGGGACTCGACTCAACATGTGAAATGATGCACTGCAATGATCTCACAGAAGAAGGTTCAAGTAATATTTGAGTCAGACAGAGTTACACTGAGATTAGGTTATGGCGCAAAAAAAAATCAGCGCCTCTACAGCTTCTTTCTCCGGTGTAATATCATTAATTAATCTCAACGCTCAAGGAAGCATTATGAACTTTCATCAAATAAGAAAGATGACATTTTGAAGCATGCCAGATGTAATTAAAACTAGAGCTAGAAAAACGCTTGGTTCTGTGGAAATTAATGACTTTCATACAATTGCAACTTACTTCTGGCTAAATAAGGCATTTTTTTTTTTTTTTTTGTAAAGTATTTCCGGTCTCTCTCGTCCTTTTTGTTGCCAGTTGAAAAACTTCAATCGAACAGTTTATTAATTCGCCACCCTTAAAAGAAAAATAAATTATCAACTGAACCATCACCTTCAACAAATAAATCAATACAGATACACAAGAAGAAATCTAGCTTCCTTTAGTGGATGAAAGAACACACGCATTACCAACGCATTAGCAAATGATTGAAAACTATCTACAAGAAAACAATATTTCACTAGACTATCTTTTCTCTCTCATAAAAAAGGCAAATGTTTTACCCAAACTTAAGTAACTTGCAAGGAATACTTGACCTGCTCTCCAACTAGTGTTTCAAGTGAGAAAGTATTTAGAAATGCTGGGCTAATGTATGATGAAAAGAGAAACAGACTCTCAGGAGAAAGCAAAGAAGGCAGAAAAATTGATGTTTCTCAAGCACAAATCCTTCTTATATTTTGATCATTCAATACTATGCAAAAAAGTATACATAATCATTGTAAATCTCTGTCCATTAACGTCGAGGTTGGGGAAAGAGGTGGTGGGGAGCATTTGAGTTGGGTCCCGTCCCTCACCCTGTAACATTATATTAATTAGATTTCAGTAAATTTATAAATATATTTCGGCATATATACCTATATATATTTATATATAAATATATATATTATACTATTATATATATAATATACCTATATATATATATTTATATATTTATAACTATATCGTATATATATATATATTTACGATAAGTTTCTCTTACGTCTGGCAGAGCAGCGGATGTTAAATCAGACTCCCAACGCATTCCACATCCGCGGATGCGAAAAAATTACTGTTACCTGCATCACTAATAATATATATATCTATTACTATAGTTATATAATATATATATATAGTAATATATATATATTGTATAATATAATATACTATATATATATAATTATATATATATATATAATATAATATATATATATATATATATTCGACGAAACATTTAATGACAGGAACCCACCAGGCCACAGAAGCGGTCACAGCTGGGTTGAATATTCACTCGTGGTGGGGGTTCCTGGCCATACATATGTTTGAATGTAAGTAAAAGAAATTTTACACATGGGAATGGAATATTCAGTCGAAAAATAATGAAAGCTAAATAAAAGATGTCGCATATCATATATACCAAAATATTAAATAACGTAAAATATTAAATGTTGTGAAGAATATTTTACAAAGTTAAGAGAAAATAGAGTTACTATTGTAAAGTGGGATGTTTCAGATTAGATATGGAATTAATCTTTTAACGCTAGTGTTATGGATCATAATAGTACGCAAATTGCGCGACGGAAAATGGGTCAGCTGAGGACAATCCAATGAAGATATGGGGAACAGATTGCGGGGTACAGGGACGGCAAAATTTGCAGATGGGAGGAGAATTCCGTGACATACACTTAGAATTACTTATTTTTCACCTTTGAAGATGGAAAAGGAGTAGCTAAGGTAGAACAGTAAACAGGATTTGGGTATCCAGGCCGAGTCCCGATGAACGGGCAAATCTATAGACCCTTCTGTAACGGGACACTTTACTGTTGGAGGAATTTCCTTAAATGACAGCAACTCATCTCGTTTTTTTTTCTGTTCTAAAGAATAAATAGTGGCTTTGGAAGTGTTCTTATTTCCTCAGGGAATGGAAATAAGAAGGATTGTTTCCGAAAGACGTTAAGGATGACAAGATGGAACTATGATTCCGGGTAGTAGCTTGAACTAGAAGGGACCCCATTCTCATTAATGTGACTCGGGGGTCTTCACTCCTAAAGCTTTCTCAAGTGGATCGCTAAGAATAATGGTTCTTTTCTGTGCTCAGTAAGGGCTTTGGGAGGTAGTGGATCGCAATAAGTAATAGATCGAGAATGATGTAAGCTGGCATTCCCAGAGGAAAACAAATGGAGAAAGCAAATGAGAGCGACTATGATGGACGGCACCTTTTCGGATTCTCCAACCGTTTGGGCCTGGAGTGTAAGGGATATCGGCTCCGACGAATCGCTGAGTTTAAAGCAAAGGACCTTTAGGTGTATAGAGGGAAGAGAAAGCTGGGAAGACCCTTGCTGTCTAGACAGTAGGCAAGGGACCGAGTTTTGGGTCAGACTGGAACCCGAAAGTATGGTAATTAATGAAACACCTTGGTTAACAACATTGTCTGGTAGTTTAATAAAATAAACCACAGAAACTTAATCTCCATGAATGAGCAAATATAACAATAAATAATTAAACATGGAAGTAAATAACAGGATGGGCTGGAAGGGTATATTTCACAAGGAAGGGTACTTCTCTCACAACAGGTCACAGTCAAGACTCGCACCAACTTCAATAACTGACAATACTATATATAACTATATATATACTATATACTATAAATATAATAATATAATATATATATATAATATATATATATAATTAGCATATATATATATATATAAACATATAATATACTATATATATATATACTCATATATATTATATATACTATACATAAATAATATATATAATATATAGTTATATACAAAAAACATAGTTTATTATATATTATATATATTTTTTTTTATAACATATTGCTTAGTATAGAAATGATACCTAACAAGGATTTCAGTGGGTGATCGAACATGATCAAAGTTGCGAATATTTTAATAATTATCTAAATATATATATATATATATATATACTCCAAAGTTTAATGAAGTTATTTTTAAACCAGAATGCAATATTTTGGAATCAGCAGTATTAACGCTTTATTAAAAAATGTAAAAAAAACATTATATACTTATTTTCATACGACACTTACAGAAAAGACAATTACATATTTGGAATCGCGTATAAAGCTTATTACAAAATGTAAAATATAATAAAAAATAAAAAAAAATAAATAAAAATTAGGGGATAGAGCGACGGGAGAGAGAGAGTTTCCATAACAGATACAGAGGAGGGGTGGAGGAAGAGACATAACGAGCCGGGTTTCCGGAAGACCTCCCGAGGGGGGAATAGTCCTACCTTGTCGTCCCCCGAAGGCCGAGAGACCCAGCTGCCATCTTTGCGGTTAACCCTTGGGTATTCTTTACGTTAAAAAAAAATAAATTAAGAAACTGAACGGAGTTTTAAGTCCCTGGTCTATATATATTTGATATGATTTATATATATGTTATGGATTCATATAACTAGAATATTTAAAAAACAAAAAAAATTAAAACTCGGACGAGTCGTAAACAATAACAGGTCTATATATATATATATATATATATATATATATATATATATTACTATAATATATATATATATATATTATTATATATATATATTATATATATATATATATATATATATATATAACTATATTGGACATTTATAGCAGTTACTCGTTAATATTAGGTAGTAATTTAAGGTTAAGTTGGTTAGGTTAGGTTAAGTTAGGTTAGGTTACAAAAAAATACTCATGTATTTACCCTAAAATTTATTAAAATAACTGATAACAATATGATTGATTTTCGCTCCTGGAGTCAATTGCTTATAAATAGCCATTATATATATCTTATATAGTATATAATATATATATATAATATATTATATATATTATATATATATAATATATATATATATATATTTATAATATATCTATATCATAATATATATATAGTATACTTGCCAGATGTATGATACAATATCATATATATATTATATATATATATATACTATATCTAATATATATAATTTATATACTATATTATATATAATATAATATATAATATATATATATATATATATATATATATATTATATATACTATAGCACAAAGTCTACCTATTGACCTTTTGATCTAATTTAAATTTTAATTTAACTTTATATACAGTGAATCATACATATACAAATATATAAAATATCAAAGGATTTTATATTTGAAGTTATAATTCAACAAAAAATATTTAATATTGCATAGTTTTACTTCATGATCGGAGGAATTTTTAAACTTTTTACCCAATGTAGACTCATAATTTTTTTCAGTTGTAACGTGAAACTTGGTTCGCTAGGTTGTGTTTGCGTTTTTTAATCCAAAATGCAGTTTCATATAAATAAAAATGATATAAAATTATTATCGTAAGATAGACTTCTTTCAATTATATATATCATATATAATATATATTTATATATTTATATACTAGATATTACTATATATATATACTATTATATTATACTTATTATATATATATTATAATATATATATATATATATATATATATATATATATATATAATATATATTAATTTGTAAGGTATTAAACGGCAAATAGGGGTGAGCCGACGGCGAACAGAAAGGGGGATCGATTTCCCATACCCGTAGGGGAGGGGCGAGGAACCCCCGCGACACCCAATATCCAAGATGGCGGGGTTCGGAGACCCTCCCAGAGGGGGAATAGTCCTACGCCTGTCGTTCCCGGAAGCGAGAGACCGACTCCTGCATCTTGCTGTTTTTACCTGCGGGTAATTCTTTAGTTTAAAAAAAAAAACTAAAAAATTAAAACTGACGGAGTCGTAAAACGTACTATCTCCTATATATTTGAATCCTCAATCCTATATAGAAAGTCTATTTAATGTCCATAAGATCCCTGTACTATTTTTTTGGGCTAACGAGTACCGTAAAAGGTCAATAACTAGACTTTCTCCATATATATATATACCTATATATAGTATATATATTATATATATATATATATATATATTATATATTTAATACTTATATTATATATATATATAATATATATTAAATATATATAATATATATATATATATATTATCTAGTATATACTAGGTTTGAGCAATAAGTGGCAGATTGATTAAAAATATATTTAAATATTTCATTAATAGATAATAATATATATAATAATAAATAATAATATCAATTAATATATAATGAATAATATAACTAATAATGAATAATATAATAATAATATAATACTAATTAATACTAATATAATAATAATAATAATAATAATAATAATGAATAATAAATACATAATAATAACAATATAATATTAATAAATAAAAAATAAAAATAATAGAAATATAGAAAAAAAAAAAAATAACAAAAATAAAGTAAAAAAAATATAAAAATAACAATCATAAATCATATCATATCAAATCATATATCATATCATATCAATAAATTATCTAAAAATAATTAAAAAACATAATTAATATAATAAACAAAATTACAATATTAAAAAAATATATATTCATAATCAACAAAAATTGGCTTTAAAATTACAAAATCTTATTAAAATCATAAATGCATTCCTTCTTCTACTGCCACAAAATCTTCACAAGCTTTTTCATTTCTAAATCCTCATTACTTCTCATTTTAGAATCAAGATGTTTCATGCTTAGCAATAGAATAATACAGGTAGGTTAAGTTATGGTTAGGTTATGTAGATTTAAGTTAGGTTTACAAGTTAGGTTTGTTAAGTTTGTTGGATCGTACAGAACTCTAAATAACTCAGATTTTTTTTTTCTGCAATTGTCGACAGATGAGCTGTCGATCAATTTCCTGTCGACTCATATTGGGACTAGTTTTCTTTCTTTGCTTTTATTAAGAGTGTCGTTTCTGTGCTAGAATTGGGGTTGATTTTTTTACGTTCAGCCATCTAAGGGTGTTTTTGGATACTTTTAGAATTAATTTTTAAGCTTGTATTGCTTGTTGAGAATACGAAATTGATGTTCTAGGAAAAACTAAATCTAAAATTATGAGTTAAGTGTCAAGCTGTAGTGTACCGGTGTGGTGCAATTTTAAAAATATAGAGGTGCGTGCGGTGTGGTGCGACCAAAATGACTTTTTTGGAGCGGTGGCGAGGTGCGCTTACCTCTCGGGTGCGTGCGAAAATATCGCCGTGCTCTGCCAACACTAATATTATAATATATATATAATATATATATATATTATTATAATATATATATATATATATATTATATATATATACTATATATATATATATATATATAGTATATATTATCATATATATATAGATATTATAATATATATATATATATCTATATATATATATATATAAAATATCATATATATATATATATTATTTATATATATATATATATTCGGATTGTTATTTTTAAGCTGGCAAGTGAAATTTTTAACCATTCTTGTTAACTTGGATTAGTGGAGGGGGGGGGAAAGAGAGAATATCGGTGATTGGTGGAGTTCTGGTTATTTTGTAGAGTCTTCTAGTGGGTTGGTTACTCATTGTTGAGGATAGCTGAGTGAATGTAAGCTGTTTATAAGTGTTTCACTTCTTTTAAATGTGCGACGTGAGGTGTTAGGTTCATGCGGGGTGATGTGCATTGACAGTTCCGGCTAATACTGCAAAGTTATTATATTGTATTAAAGGGGGAACAGGTCTGGTGTATAGATCCCGTGGCAATGTTGAAAGATGATAGATGGGAAATATAAACCAAATTAGGTTTTTGTATGTTTTTTATTGATGGTAAGTGGGTAATTTGGTCGGTTTTACATAAGTTTGTTGTGAGATGATTGTGTGCTTCGGAATTGGAATATTTTTTTTTTTGTGTATGAGTTTAAAAGGCGGCAATTTGTAGAAACTGTACTGTGACTAGTGAGGATAAAGTATTTTCAACCACCTCACAAGGCTAGCGGTAACAACCAAGAACCGTCCTAAGTTTCCATGATCAAAACTCGGTTAGTAATAGTGCAATTTTGCCAACTTGTGTCTAATATTTTAGTTAGGTATAGGTTAGGTTAGGTTAGGTTGCTTTAAGTTAGGTAAATCGGTAGTCAGTCGTACAGTTTTCTACAAATTTGCAAAAGGCTAAGTTGGGGTGAATCTTAAGGTCCTTATCTTAGGAATGTGTGCTAAAGAAAATCAGAGGTATGTGTTTTGGGTGAAGTTGGATCATGTATTTAGTGGCTATGAGTATAAATGTATTTATTAGGGTGTATGTAGTGTGGTGGTGTAGTGTATGGTAATGTAGTTTCATAGTTTTGTTTTTATACGTTTTGATGTTTAATTGAAGTATATTGATTTGGATTGTTGTGGTGGGGAAGTGGATTTTTGTGTGTGTAGGTTTCAGCATATATAATATAATATATTAGTAATATAGTATATATATTATATATACCCTATATATATATATGTATTATATATATATTATATATACTATATATATATATTTTTATATATATATATAGTATATATATAATATATATTATATCATATATATATATTATATAACAACTTTATAAGATACAATGTATGACATGATATAGTTTTTTCTCAAACTCTTTATTTTGACTTCAAAAATTTTTTGAAAAGAATAAATATAGTTACGAAAAATTTGTTTCAATGTATTCTAATATTTAATTTGAATAAAGATACAAATATAAATATGACAGTATTTCTTAAATAAAAATATTTTTAGAAAATATCTTAGTCGTATTTTTTCTTATTAATTTAAATAAAATGCGAGGCTTTTACTTGGGATGCATAAATTTTTCCTTAAAATTACTGTTTCTAATTAATTTTATAACTGATTGTAATTGGATTTTCTTTCACCTTTAAGTATATTTTCCAAATTATGATTAAAAAAATTCGAAAGTATTTTGGTGAATCAGAATTGGGTCTCTTGAAATTTTGAAAGTAAGGGAAATCTTGATCGCACGTTTAAATTTTAAAAGTTTGAGTAAGAGGAGGGAACCTTTGCAGAATTTTATAGAGTCGGGAGACGGAAGCCAGCCATTTTTTCTTTCACTAAGCAACCCTGCTTAACTATAATTAAACTCTGCCTAAAATATCTCACACTGCCCAGGGGGAAATCTCTCTTTCACTCTAGATTAACATAAATTACAGCATGGTTATGGACTGGAGCGCTCGAATCATACTGACCGGCCGGGAAGTTTTACAGTGGTGATCGTAGTTCAAACAACTATAGTCGGATCCATAACCTGACTTCCTGGTCGAAAGGACTTTTAATTTTGGACGTGCTTTATTTTTCTCATCGAAAAGGGTTCGTTAAGCTTTTGCTCTATTTTTAACCGACAGAGTTTATACATATATATATTATATATATATATATAATATATATATATATATCTTATTATATATATACTATAATAAATATATAATATGAATATATTATATATATATACTATATAATATATGTATATATATATATATATAATATAATATATATATATATATATATATATATACTATACTGAAGATCAACGATGGTAAATATTATATAATACATATATATATATATATCATATTATAATATATATATACGTTAACAATCAAAGCATTACATTATTAAATAAAATCTCTTTCTTTCATCAAAAAGTTAATCACCTTAGAACATTCTCAATCCCTGCTCTTCAACTTCCTCATTTCTCCCCTCACTCCATATCCCGCACGTCGTTTCAAAAATAACTCGTTTCCATATACACTCGATACATGTGCTTAAAATGTTTCCCTTTACAAAGACGAGTAAATCATTAGCCCTCAACCTCTGCCGTTTTCCCGCCTTTTCTTCCTCATTTTGCGCGGGCTTTTTCCAACAGGCTATTACGCCAATGGGATTTCGAACAAGAAACTCAAGGATTCCACTTCTGATTTTATCTCTTTCCATTTTTACTTCTTTATTCCTTTTTCTCAGTTATTCTTCTTACTTAATCCATTTTTCTTTTTATTTTATATAATTTATATTTTTCATGTTTTACTATTTTTTTTTAAGGATTTGTTATTATTGCCAATCTTGGTCTACTTTTTGTTTTAAAGTTATTTTGAAGGTTTTACTATTTTCATTTTTCTTTTTCGCTTCTTGTTTGTTCTCTCTTTAGTATCCCTTCTGCTTCATTTTTTATTCTCAACTTTGAACTTGGTTTTCCATGAATTTTGCATATATACTATATATATAGTCTATATATTATATATATATATATATATATATAATATATATATATATATAATATATATATACTTATATATATATATATATCTATATTAATACTATATATATATATATAATATAATATAATATATTCCACTTTTAACTTCACTCTCTTCTCTCTTGAACTATATATTTATACCTATACATTTTCTTTTATCTTTAATCTTTTTTTCAGCATCTCTCCCTCTTCTCTTTCCTCTCTATCTCTTCTCTTCTCTCTCTCTCTCTTCTCTCTCTCTCACACACACACACACCACACGTCAAACATTTTCTATCTTTTCTCTCTTACTTCACATTTTATCTGCTCTCGGACACACCATGCAAGCAGCACAGACTAACAGATTTTTTTATCTTTATCCGCTTCTTCTACGATTCATTTCTCTCTCTCTCTCTCTGCATCCGTCTCTCTCTCTCTCTCTCTCTCGTCTCTCTCTCTCTCTCTCTCTATCTCTCTTTCGCAGCATTTTCTGCTATCCTACCGTTTCTCTTCTACACATTCTTTCAGTCTCTTCTCTCTGTCTTCTCTCCCTCCTCTCTCTCTCTCTCTCTCTCTCTGCTCTCTCTTCTCCTCTCTCTCTTCTCTCTCTTGCCTCTTCTTGCTTCCTTCTCTCTCTCTCTTCTCTCGTCTCTCTCTCCTCCTCTCCTTTCTCAGAGATCATAAGCCAGGCAAATAACATTTAACTTAAAGAGTTAAACAAATGATAAAGTTAAAAATCTTCTCATTGCATTAAGGTTTGAGTACAAAAAAAAGCACAAGGATTTTAAACTAATATTTATATCAAATAGTATTTTACATATATACCATATACTGTTATTATAGTTCCTGCCAAAGTTATTACTGTTTTCATACTTTTTCTAATTGTTACACATTGTTTTTAATCTTGTGTATCTCGTCATGTGCTCGTATGATATGGGTTGTGTGTAAATGTATTTGCTGTTGAATACTATTGTGTAAATTAATTTAAATTACAATCCTTTCCATCACATGGTGAGATGGTATACTCAAGTGGAAATACTCTTTTATTCCAACAATATCAATTAATAAGTTTTGACTAACGTATTTAAATAATAGATATGTTTCCTGTTTTATTTTGTATTAATTTTAATTTAATTATTTGTTATTTCGTTGTACTTGAACAAGATAGAATGACGAATAGAATAGGGATGATTTGAATATCAATTTGAATAAGTTCATAAAATTCTTCGAAATGGTTCATAAGTTAACTGACCTCTGTCCACGTTGGGTGCTTTTAACACCGCCTAGAACGAATACTCTATTAATCCAAATGTAGTTTTACAGAAGAATAGTTGCGTAGCTATATAAATAGTCTTTTTTACGATTTTTCAGGCATCAAATTCAAAAAACAAAATACACTGATTAATGAGGTAATTCGTATCTAGGGGTGTTAAACAGCCCACTGACAGTCAGGTTCCTACTTATGAACAGTTCGTAGAATTTTTAGATGACTTACTTTCAAAGTTATATTCAATCATCCGCTATCTATTTCGTTCCATTCTGATCTGTCAAGTACAAGAAATAATAAATATTGTAGTATTAAATATTTAAAATAAAGGTAAAGTTCAAATGTTATTCAAATGTTAGTCAACCTTATATTGATATTGGTTGGATAAAAAGAGTATTCTCCACTTGATATACCATCTACATGTATGGAAAGGATGTATTTAAATAATTGTACACAATAGTATGTCAACAGAAACTTTTATCACACAAATATTACATCAGACTGCAGCAGAGAGAATCACATTATATAACAATGTGTAACAATTACTGAAAAGTAATGAAACACTAATTAACTTTGGCAGAATATAATTAACAGTATATGTATATATGTAAAAATACTATTTGATATAAATAATTAGGTTAAATCCTTTGTGCTTTTTTTTTTGTACTCAAACCTTAATGCAATGAGAAGATTTTAAACTTTATCATTTGTTTAACTCTTTAAGTAATGTTATTTGCTGGGTTAATATATATTTTTAAAGAGAGAGAGAGGAGAGAGAAGGAGAGAGAGAGAGAGAGAGAGAGAGAGAGAGAGAGTAGCGAGAGAAGGAGAGAGAGAGAGAGCGAGAGAGAGAGTAGAATGGTTCTATCATTGTTAGGGATCTTTATAACCCTAATAGCGAAGAGAGGGAGAGAGAGAGAGAGAGAGAGAGAGAGAGAGAGAGAGAGAGAGAGAGAAGAGAGAGCATGTGTGTGTGTGTAGTAAGCAAGAGTTAAGATAAAAAAATATCTGTTACAAAAATTCTGATGCTTTCCTTAATATAAGAATGGTGTAAGAGAGAAAAGATGGAGAACATGTTTGTGTGTGTGTGGGTGTGTGTGTGAGAGGAGAGAGAGAGAAGAGAGAGGAGAGAGAGAAGAGCAGAGAGGAAGAAAGAGGAATGGTATGGAAGAATGGATAAAGATAAAGAAAATGTGTGTGGTTGTGTTGTGTGTGTGTGGAGAGAGAGGAGTGGAATGTAAAAGTGTGGAATATATATATATATATATAATTTATATATATATATTTATTATATCTATATATATAGTATATATAGTATATATATTATATATTATATATATATATATTATATACTATATATATATAATATATTATATTATATATAGCTCGAAAAACTCATGGAAACCAAGTTCAAAGTTGAGAATAAAAAATAAGCGGAAGGGGAGAATACTAAAAGAAGAAACAAAAAGCAAGAAGGAAAAATGAAAGAAAATATAAAATATATAAATAGAAATTTTAAATAAAATTAGACAAATTGCAATAACACAAACGTTAAAAAACAAAGGACACTAACATATAAGATATTAATAAAGATAGAGAGAGTAATGAAGAAAATAATGAGAAAAAGGAATAAAGAAGTAAAAATGGAAAGAGATAAAATCAGAAGTGGAATCCTTGAGTTTCTTGTTCGAAATCCCATTGGCGTAATAGCCTGTTGGAAAAAGCCCGCGCAAAATGAGGAAGAAAAGGCGGGAAAACGGCAGAGGTTGAGGGCTAATGATTTACTCGTCTTTGTAAAGGGGAAACATTTTAAGCAATGTTCGCAGTGTATATGGGTACGGAGGTTAGTTTTTGAGAGTGGGGGGATATGAGAGGTGAGGGAGTAAGATGGGAAGGGGTTGACGGGAGATTGAGCCGAATGATTTCTAAGGGTGATTAACTTTTGATGAAAGAAATAGATGTTCTTATTATGAAATGCTTTGGATTTTTAATAATTTTTATTCTCTTTAAATAAAGAAGAATATATATATATTATATATATATATATATATATATATATATATAATGAATAGAATATATATTATGTATATACTTATATTATATATATATATATATAATATATATAAATACATATATATATATTTATATATTATAATATATTATATATTATATAATATATATATATATATAATATATATATATATTATACACTCTGTCGTCAATAGAGCAAAAGCTTAAACGAACCCTTTTCGGATGAGAAAAATAAAGCACGTCCAAAAATTAAATACGTCCTTTCGACCCAGGAAAGTAGGGTTATGGATCCACTATAGTTTTTGGGAACTACGACTCCACCACTGTAAAACTTCCCGGGTCCAGTTATGATTCCGGAAGCGGCTCCAGTCCATAACCATGCTTGTAATTTAATAGTTAATCTAGGAGTGAAAAGAGAGATTTTCCCCCTGGGCAGTGTGAGATATTTTGGCAGAGTTTAATTATAGTTAAAGGCAGGGTTGCTTAGTGGAAAGAAAAATGGCTGGCTCCGTCTCCCGACTCTATAAAATCTCAAAGGTCCTCCTCTACTCAAACTTTTAAAATTTTAAACGTCCGACTCAAGATTCCCTACTTTCAAATTTCAAAGGCCCAATTCCTGATTCACAAAATACTCGAATTTTTTTTTAATCATAATTTGGAAAATATATTAAAGGTGAAAGGAAAATCCAATACAATCATATTAAAATTAATGAAACGTAGACCAATACTATTCGCATTTATCAAGTAAAGCTTCGCATTTTATAATTAATAAGGAAAGCCTCCACCATAGTTATTTCTAAAATAATTTTTATTAAAATTACTTTCTATTAATATTTGTATCTTTATTCAATTTAAATTTATTAAATACATTGAAAGAAATTTTTCGTATTTATATTTTATTCTTTTAAAATTTTTGAATAACCAATCAATGAGAGTTTGAGAATTTGAATTTTTATACAACATCCTGAAGTTGATAATGTTTTGATATATATAGTATATATTATATACTATGTATATATATATATATATATATATATATATATATTATATATAATATATATATATCTAATATATTATATAGTTATATAGTTATAATCACATTATAACACTATTATATAATATATATATATATATTAGTTATATATATTACTATATGCTGAAACTACACACAACAAAGTCACACTTCCACCACAAATCCATCAATTACTGTCAATTAAACATCAAGGGTCATTAAGACAACTACTATAAACTACATTACCATAGCTACACAACAAACTACACTACATCCTAATTAATAGCAGACTGCATAGCACTAAATTACAATAATCGCACACTTCACCAACATCATACTCTGGATTTCTTAGCACACATTCTAAGATCAAGACTTAAGAATTCCAGGGCCAACACCTAGCCTTTTTTGGCAATCTTGTAGAAACTGTACTGTGACAACCGAGGTAAACCTAACCTAACTTAACTCAACCTAACCTAGACCCTAACCTAACTTAACCTTAACGCTAACCCTAACTCAACACTAAATTAATCTTCATTACTTAATACAGTTTGTGATCAGGACACTTAAGGAGGTTCTGTGTTTTCTACGCTAGCCTTGTGGTGGCTCCTGAATATATCTCTCACTAGTCACAGTACAGTTTCTAAAAATTTGCCGTCCTTTTAAACTCATACACAAAAAAAAATATCAATTCAGAAGCACCACATCTCACATCACAAGCTATGTAAAACGACAAATTACCCTTACATCAATAAAAACATACAACCTAATTTGGTTTTTATATTCCATCTACTCTCAACATTGCATCGGGATATACACCAGACCTGTCCCCTTAATACAATAATAATTGATATTAGCGGGAACTTCAATGCACATCACCCCGCATGGCTTAACACTCACTTCCCAACAAGAAGTGAAACACTTATAAACAGCTTACATTCACTCAGTATCCTCACAATAGTAACTTGGAAAACATATAAACCACAGTCCCATATCAGTACGCCCCACAAACCCACTAGAAAGACCTCTACAAATAACAGAAACTCCACATCCCGATATCTCCTTTCCCCCCCCTCCACAAATGCCATAGTTTACTACAAGATGTAGGCTTTCATGCTCTCTCTCAGACCACATCCTATATAAATATATATAATAATATATTACCTTATAATATATTATATATATAATATATATATATATATAATATATATATATATAAGTCTATTTATAAATTATAAAATTTATATATATAATATATATATCATAATATATATATATTTTATATATATATATATAATACTATATATATTATATATATATCATTATATTATATATATAAGTATAATATATATATAATATTAGTGTTTTCGCACTATTGAGTTGGAAGAAATGGGTAACGAGGCAGGGTAAGCGCACCTCGCAACGCGCTCAACAAGTCATTTTGTCGCACCACACCCACGCACCTCTATATTTTAAAAATTGAAGAATGAAACTATCAGCTTACACTAACCTTCATAATTTTAGTTTAGTTTTTTCCTAAATCAAATTTTTCGTATCTCAACAAAGCATATACAAAGCTTTAATAAACATTAATTCTAAAAGTATCCAAAAATACATCCTTAATGCTCAACCTTCCAAAAGTTCCTTAATTCTACCACCCAGAAAATTTTAATCGAAATAAAAAGGGGTAATTAGTCCAATGGTCGACAGGGAAAATGTCGACAGGTCAAATGGTCGACAATTGTAAAAAAAATCTGGTTATTTAGAGTTTCTGTAACGATCAACAAAACTTACAACTAATTTAAGTATATTTGTTCATTCTGCTCTTTTTCTACTGTTCTGTATATTTGCTAAGCATGAACATTTGATTCTAAAATGAAGAAAAGAATTGAGGATTTAGAAATGAAAAGCTTGTGAGATTTTGTGGAGTAAGAAGAAGGGAATGCATTTTATGATTTTAAGTAAGATTTTGTAATTTTAAATGCACAATTTTTTTTTTGATTTTGAATTATATTTTTTTTAATTTATTTTGTTTCTATTATTATGTTTTGAAATTATTTAACGATTATTGTTATATTATGATTATTATTATTATTATTATTATTATGATTTTTATTTTTATATTTTTTTTTTTTATTTTTATTTTTTTTTTTTTTTTTTTTTTTTTTTTATTTTTTTTATTTTTTTTTTTATTTATTATTATTATTATTATTATTATTATTATTATTATTATTATTATTATTATTATTATTATTATTATTATTATTATTATTATTATTATTATTATTATTATTATTATTATTATTATTATTATTATTATTATGAATTTTTACTTATTATTATTATTATTCTATATTATTATTATTATTATCTACTATGCACCATCTATTCAATACTCAATTCTCTCTCATCAAATCTTGCATCTATACTACAAATCCTATTAATATATTATATTTATTTTTCTTAATATAAATATAAATTATATAATAATATAAATAGGAATTGTTGAAAGACTCACCTATATGCGCTAATGAAAATAAAATAAATAAATAACTAACGTATCCAACACTATATACTTACTAATATATGAAGAAATATAAGATAACTGATTTTATTTTTGTATCCTAAATTTATTACTTCGTAGTCATTGGGTATCTATATATTATACGTTATATATATATTATATAATATATATACCGCGTCCACCTACGGCCGCCCACCTTTCTCCCCCTCCCCCCTGGAGAAAGTCTAGTACGGACCTTTTTTGACGGTACCGTTTGCCAAAAAAAATAGTACAGGGTTCTTTATTGACCATAAATAGACTTTCTATTATAGGGATTTGATGATTCAAAAATATATAGGAGATAATTTACGTTTTTTACGACGCCGTCAGTTTTAATTTTTTTTAGTTTTTTTTTAACTAAAGGATAACCAAGGGTACCAGCAAGATGGACAGGAGTCGGGGTCTCTCGCCTCGGAACGACTCGGGTAGGTACTATTTCCCCTCTGGGGAGGTCCTCCGGAACTCGCTCTTTGTATTTGGGTCGCGGGTTCTCCGCCCTCCCTACGGTATGGAAATCTCCCTTCTTTCGCCGTCGGCTCTGAGCCTCTATTTGCGTGTAAATACTACAAATATATAACCTCCTATATATACCCATACTATCCTTTATATACTTATATATATATATAGTATATATATATATTATAGTATATATATATATATATATATATATATTATATATATATATATATATAATATATATATAATTATATATGACAAGTCCATCTACGATAATAATTTTATATCATTTTTATTTATGAACATGGCATTTTTTAAAACAGTGAAGGAACTAGCGAACCAAGTTTCACGTTACAACTGAAAAAAATTATGAGTCTACATTGGATAAAATGTCTAAAATTCCTCCGCATCATGAAGTAAAAGCTATGAATATTTATACATATTTTTTTGATTATAATTCAAAATATATAAATCCTCTTCATTTTGAAGAAGTTTTATGTGGAGGTTCATTTATAATATAGTTAAAAATTAAAAATTTGCATCTAGATCAAAAGGTAATATGTAGACTTTGTCTATATATTTATATCTATATATATATATAATATATATATATATATATAATAAATATATATATATTTATATATATATATATATATATTAATATAATTATATACTAGCATATATAATATATATATAATTATTATAATATATACTCTATATATATATATAATATATATATATATGTATTATATATCTTATATATATATTTATTATATATATATTATATTTTCCAATATATTTATCTTAAAAATTATTATATATATTATATATAATTTGCTTATTATCACAATTAACTCAGGACAGCGAAATATAATTAATGTATCGTTATTCTATAATTTTAGGGTAAATACATGAAATTTTTTGGTAACCGTAACTTACTTACTAAACGCTAACCAAACTTAAACCTATTAACTTACTCTAATATTAACGGAGTCCAACTGCTATAAATGCCATATATATATATAAGTATAATAGAGATAATATAGCAACAGTATAAATATATTTTATATATATATATAATATATTATATATATATATATATATATTATATACTATATCATTATATATATATTATATAGGACCTGTTATGTTTTACGAATCGTTCAGTTTCTTAATTTTTTTTTGTTTTTTTTTTAAATATTTCTAGTATATGATCCTCAATCAATTTAAGGGTGACGGACATGATTCAATATATATAGGACCAACTATCAATTACGACTGCCGTCAGTTATTAAAATTTATTTTTTTTACTAAGGAATACCCAAGGGTAAACGCAAAGATGGCAGGAGTCCGGGTCTCTCGGCCTTCGGGGAAGCGACAGGTGAGGACTATTTTCCCCTCTCGGGAGGGTTATCCGAACCGCTCTTTGGTATGTTGGGTGTCGCTGGGGTCTCACCCCTCCCCTATGGGTAATGGAAAACGTCCTCTGTCCCCCGGTCGGCTTCGAACCCCTAATTTTTTTTATTTATTTTTTTTTATTTTTTATTATTTATTTTTACAGTTTTTATTTAAGCTTTACAAGCTGATTCCAAATATGTAATTGTTTTTCCTGTAAGTGTCGTTTGTTCGAGATGTTACAAAATTAAAGAAAATTTTTTAATTTGTCCTGAACATTTGATAAATAAGCGTTATACCCGTCGCTGATTCAAAATATGCAGTTGGTTTCTGTAAAGTTTCCGTACTTTTCGAGATATTTCATTTAAAAATTTTAGCGAAAAACATGATTTTTTATAAAATAATTATTAAAATATTCGGACTTTTGAATCATGTCATCCACTGAAATTCATCCTGTTAGTATCATATACTGCAATATGTTATAAAAAAAAAAAAAAAAAAAACTGAACGGGCATCATCACAGGGCATATTATATATATAATATATATTATATATATAAGTATATATATATAATATATAATATATATAAATATTATATATATTATATATAATACTATATATATATATATATATTATATAAAATTTATTTAAAAAATAAAATTAAAATTTAAAATTAATATTATATATATATATATATATATATATATTTATATATAATATATTTTCGGGAAGTTGTGCGGTCTTTGACTGTTGTGAGGAGAATGATTAACCTTCCTTGTGAAATATACGCTTTTCCGGCCCATCATATTTCCTTTTACTTCATGTTTAATTTGAATTTATTTTATATTTGGTCATTCATGGAGATTAAGTCTGGGTTTAATTTTTTTATGAAACTTTACTCACCAATTGATTCCCAGACAAAATGATTTCCACATTCACTTTTCGGGTTCCAGTCTGAACCAAACTCGTCCCCTCTACTTCTAGACCAGCAGGTGTTTTTGCTTTTATTCCTTCTACTACACCTGAAAGTCCTCTGCATAACTCAGCGATTCGTCGCCCGATATGCGCTTGACACCCTAGGTGCCAAACGGTTGGAGAATCCTGAAAGTGCCTCCATCAAGCGGCTCTATTTGCTTCTCCTCATTTGTTCTTCCTCTGGGATGCCAGCTGTACATCTTCTTCGATTATTACTTATTGCGATTCCACTTACCTCCAAGCTCTTCGAACAAAGAACATGTATTCTGGATCCACTTGAGAAAGCTTTAGGAGTGAAGACCCAGTCACATTAATTGAGAAATGGGTCCCTTCTAGTTCAAGCTACTACCGGAATTCAAAGTCCTCTGGTCATAACTTACGTCCTTTCGGACACATCCTCTTATTTCCATTCCTGAGGAAATAAGAAACACTTCAGCGTGGATGAAAGCGATTTTAGAACAGAAAAACGAAGACATTTGCTGTCATTTTAAGAAATCTCCACAGAAAAGATTTTCGTTACAAAGGTCTATAATTTCCGTCATCGGACTCGCTGATACCAAATCCTCGTTTACTGTTGCCTTTTAGTTCATTTTTCATCTTCAAAGGTGAAATAAGGTTTTTTCTAACTGTATGTCACGGAATTCTCCTCCCATCTGCAAATTTCCCGTCGCCATTCCGCAATCTGTTTTCCATATCTTCATTGATTGTCCTCAGCTGGACTCCTTTTCCGTCGGCAATTTGCTACTATAGATCCATAACATTGCTAATAGATTATCATATCTATCTGAAACATCCCACTTTAATAGTAACTCTATTTTCTGCTAAAATTGAACTATTCTCTCAAACATTTTTAATATTTCAGTTACAGGAGTATTTATATAAATGTAGAGGACATCATTTTATTTAGCTTTTTTATTTTTGACTGATATTCATTTCGCATTAAAATTTTCTTTTACTTACTTCAATATATTATGGGCACTGGACCACCACGGAGTTGAATATTCACCAGTGTGACCGCTTCTTTGGTGGCGTGGTGGTCCTGTCGCATAATTCCAATATATATCTATATTATATATATTGATATATATTAATATATACTATATATATATCTATATATAATATAGTATATTATATATAATAATATATATATATATTAATATATATATATATATATATATATCCCACGGCTTGGTCCTATTAGTGATGCAGCAGATGCCATTTTTTTAACATCCGCGGATGTGAATGCGGATGCGGATGTTTGAATTTAACATCCGGGGATGCGGATGCGGATGTTTGATATATATATATATATATATAATATATATATATATATAATATATGAATTATATATATATATATATATATATTATTTTATATATATATATATATAAATATCATATATTTCGAGATTAGCCAGAATCTATTAATATAATTGTTTACCAGGGTGGAGGGACGGGACCCAATCAATGCTCCCACCAACCTCTTTCTCAACC
Source organism: Trachelipus rathkii (assembly GCA_015478945.1). NCBI lineage: Eukaryota > Metazoa > Arthropoda > Malacostraca > Isopoda > Trachelipodidae > Trachelipus > Trachelipus rathkii. The sequence goes on from JABUQX010050623.1 coordinate 44,108, forward strand.
TCCGACCTTAAAGAAAGAGATTTTACAATGGATTATATACTTTTTGCACTCAGTATTGAAATTCCAATATAAGAAGGTTTGTGCTTGAGAAACATCAATTTTTTCTGCTTTCTGCTGAGAGTCTGTTTTTCTTTTCAACATATATTAGCTCAGCATTGCTAATTACCTTTCTCACTTGGAACAACTGTTGGAGGACAGGTCAAGTATTTCCTTGCAAGTTTACTAAGTGTGGGTAACATTTTGCTTAACTTTTCCCCAACTGATAGGATCATCATTTGTATTCTAGTCGTTTTTCTTGGTGTCAAACAAAATATTTGCAGTTTTTTTTTTTTTTTTTTCTCATCTTTTTTTTTGGAAGTGTGTGTTTCTTGATCACTACTGGACTGTAGAAATCTCTTCAGTTTAATCTGTATTGATTTACATGTAGACAGGTGTGTGGTTTCGTAGATTTCGTTTTTTTTTTTTTTAATGGGTGGCGAATTAATAACTGTTTTGATTGAAGTTTTTCAACTGCAACAAAAAGTGACGATTTAACTTGTCTAATATAATTACAAAAAATAAAAGAAAAAAAAAAATTGCCTTTATAACCGGAATCTAAGGAAGTTGCAATAGTATGAATCATTAATTTCCACAGAAACAAAGCGTTTTCTAGCTCTAGTTTTATTTCATCTTCATCTTTTAAACGTCTCATTTCATTGCAGTAGTTTCAAGATGCCTTCCTTGGTTGAGATTTAATGATATACACGGAGAAAGAAGCGTA
>JABUQX010050624.1:0-2500 GCA_015478945.1 Trachelipus rathkii
TCCTGATCAGCCGCGTCAAGCATCTTTCTCCAGACGGTCCCTCTCCTGCACAGTATTCCTCTTCTCTTCAGCGCCCTCATATTTGGTAGCTGACATCTTTCCAGGGAGTCCTCCACCGATTCCGCCAGATCTCTTCTTCTTCTTCCCCTGTCTTCTGCCCTCTTGTGTCCATCCCATCTTCTTTTCGGCTTCTCTCTGCTCCCCTGTCCAGATGTCCCCACCTTCCAATCTCCCCACAGCCATCTTCAGTTGTCATCTTTCTTCACACCTATATTCTTCTCTATACCTCATTCTTATTTGTCTCTTCTTACTCTTTCCAATCATAGTTCTTATATCCTTCATCTCCCGCGCTTGTATTCTACTCTTCCTCTCTTATACGTTGTTGTCACATGTTTCCGCTCCGTTACGGGCAGTTGGGAGTCAGTATGTGCGTGAAAATCACTTTATTATAACCTCTATTCCGATGTGTCTATCTTTCGATCATGGGGTATACCGCTTTCATAACTAATCCATAGTTTTCCATTCTTTCGCGTAATCTCTTCCCACTTCCTCCCCTTCTGTGAAAAACACCAATAACCGAAATAATTGCGGTATTTACCGGCCTTCACCTCCTCCTCTCTCACGATCATTCTCATCCCCTCCTCATTTCCGCCGGTTATTGTTAATATCTCTGTTTTCTGTATGTTCATCTTCATCTCTGCTTCCTCCAAGTCCTCCGCAAACAACTCCACCACCTCTCGAAATCGCCTCCTCTCTCTCGCTCCAACATGCCAGATCCTCCGCATATATGCCATTATGTCCCCTTCCAAATTCTTCCCAGTCTTAGGAGAAACATGATTAACAATCTTAAAATATTACCACGGACAGTATTTTCTAGGGAACGCAATAAGAAATTAGGAAGGACGTGTAACCTTAGATTCATTCTGTAATAAAGTGGTTTTAAAATTTTTTGAATGAGTTTCCCGCAGGAGTTGTTGAGTTGTGACTATCACTTGCCAACATTAAAAGGAAGGATTGGCATGAGGTATATGATTGATTTGTGCATCATTATAAGTATTCTGACGTAGGCCAAAGTGGCGGGTTTTTAGTTAGTTTATTAAAGTAAACCGGCATGTTGTATCTACCAGTATAACAAATAAACTTATTAAATATTAATTATTGTGGTTAGCATGAACCTAGCTAAAGATTTTACTTTTGGTAGTAGTTGGCGATATATTATATTGACCTTTGTTTTGGAAATTGACAAGGCCTTAGGTTGTGGTGTAGGTTGTGTTTGTCGCATGGGCATGTATTTGATAAATATTAGTTGACTGGGACAGTCTCGATAGGTCCATGTTGTCTCTAAACTGGTTCTTTGTTTCCTTATCTCTATCTGAGGTAAATACTACGAACTTTGATATAATATTAAAAGCTTTTGATTGGACAACGATATGATGGTGTAAAAACAAGAAGAAATGTTTTAGAGGTGTTTAATCTGTCGAAAATATCAAGCGCGGTAGATGGTGCCATCACTGTTCACAATTTCATGTTGAAGTAACAACTCATTAAAAACTTTATGGCACATCGCATGCAACTATATGCTATTTTAGAATTGCAAGGCCGGGACTACTATTTAGAAAAAAAAAGGAAAAGATTTTCCCAGACACAAAAATGGACAAAGCTCTCACGAATGGCGACACAAGGTAGGTTGGAAAATTTCGATGGATTGTTACGTCCTAATGAAATTTTTAAAGCAGTGTTGAAGCTTAAGAGGAGCTTCAATGATCAAGATATTATTAACCTTTATATAAAAAACTTAGATCTTTTCAGGTCTTTAAGCAAAAGCAATTTGCTATAAAGTTATTTATTTTATGTCTTTAACTTTATCCTCAAACTCATTATGTATTATTACATTGCATTCTCCATAATTAGCTACAACAACTGCTCTTAATCATTTTGGAAATGTGATGTTTGTTTAGAAGGGTTTTCAAGCAAACATCAACGAAACATTTTCAAACATTTGGAAGTTGCAAACAGAACTTCTGCTTTCTGATAATGAAGAAATTATAATGGCCTCTGTGAGAATCAATTTAAAATTAAAGGAATATAGGGCAATTACAATTTATTCTTGATGATTGTTTCAAACAGTTAAGAGAGCAAGTTCGCGAGTCATGGATCCATTACTTACTAATCTTTATTAAAGTTACTTATTGCCATTTGTGATAAATCAAAATTTGCTAATTTTGGGAAATTAAATTTGATATGGGCAGTCATATTTAGATTGTTAAGGATTTTAGCATTTGCCCCATTCAAAATGTGAAATCCAAAAAATATTTTCACTACTCTGAAAAGCTCAAAGCAAACTTTTTTGAATTCTACATGAGAAGAAAATCTAGCGGAACTGGCTAATGAGTGTTCATCATAGCTTTACAATATAAACGAAAGGAAGTTATCAATTCCATTTTGCTGTTAAGAGTATCCAGATATACATTGTCATTCATGTAAATTATCATTTTTTTAT
>JABUQX010050624.1:7500-42890 GCA_015478945.1 Trachelipus rathkii
ACAGGCCGAATATTTTTAGTCCAACTCCGGGTTTTACCCAACCCTGCTGTAAATATAGGCCTAACTTAGACATTGATGCTCAGGATCGAGGTCAACTTTGCATAAGTTTTATATATATATATATATATAATATTATATAGTAAGGAAATTTATGCATATGAATTTATGGAAAGATAGGGAAGAAATTTATAATTCATTATTTTAATATTTACACTATTTTTTATATATTATTAATACTATCTCCCTTCCAATTTTTAAAGTAGCCTATGCCATGAACTGTGATAAAAGAAGTTAGATTATAAGAAAACTCTACGAAATTATTCACAACTTTGAGAATCTAACTTTTTTCCTAAAGCAATCAGTTATTTTATTTTTTTTAAATACTTTCATACGAATTTATTTTTGAGTCCATACTGTGCTTTTTATAAAAATAGGCGATGGAGTCAGTTCTGCTCTTTTTACCCAGTTATTTATTGTACCATGCTATAAAAAAAAATTTGTTTAACAAATTTTAATTTTTCTTTTTATGTATTAAAAAGGACATTGTTTTCTTTTCAATAGAATCATTGATAATCAAAGATTATCAATTATTGAAAAAATATTATGTTTTTGATATATCAATAATAATAAAATATGATAGTACCCCTAAATGATAAATCTGTCGTTTAAATTATTTGGAACTATCCTTTAGAATAATTGGGTCCAATTTGTACCAAAATTTAATGACAATCAATTGGTAAAAAAAAAAAACAGACATATTATATATATACATTTTATGTCTAAATGATTGATAAGTCTGAGGGAATAATTTGACCAATTTATTTTATAAAGCTTATTCACACTGGAAAGGGTAAATACATCTGTATGTCTATTCTATTGTACCCAAAATACTTGCTAGATTAATCCATAAGTTGAAAATGACCAGGAGAGGAGTGTAGAGGCGTTACTGTCCACATGATAACTGACCAAATATGATTAACCACGAAAGATTGGAAAACTAAGCTTACAGCCTAGAGCGGCGCAACAAAATACAATACAGTCAGGAGATAATTACAATAACAGACGTCCTAGCTTATAGGTCACTATCAAAAATCAAAAGTATACTATTGCTAAATTTGTCAGTAATACATGCGCCACCATTTTTAACCTTCAACTCTTACCCAAATAAAATCTTCACTCCCTCTATATACCACTTAAAAAGATGACACATAATTTTAAGGCTTAAATTCAGCCAAAGGTTAAGTCCACAAATTTACACTCTATATCAATCCAAACTAATTTCCTCAACTTTCTCTGCAAATAAAGAAGCTGAAAAACTACAGTTAAAGAATCCTTGTGTCCGAAGGCTTGTCATTGCCTGAATATTGAGTTCCTCTCTCGCGTAGAGTAAATATATAACCTTATAAAAGATTTCTATTTATTGACTTTGGCAAGACACTGCAGCAAATTAATAAACTCTCTCCTCCTCTCAGCTTACACAGTATCTAAGGAATAGTCATAAGAACTTTGCTAAAGATAATAATCTTTTCTTAGATATTACAAAGACATGAAATAACATTTTCAACTCTCAAAGGTATTTATTCAATAAACGAGTGGCGAAACTTTAATAGATAATAGAAAGGTATAAAGTATCTATAGGCCTAAGCATAAGAACTTAGAACTTATCCTTATTCACTTATCTTCTCACTCTTAGTAAAATAACTTACCTACTAAAATAAAAAAAAAAAAAACAACTAATGACTTGCAGTTTAAGAAACGTCAGTTACAAGCATGGCCAGTTATACTCTAATAACAAACTAAAAACCCATCAATTTGGCTTGGCAAAATATACTAAATGATGCCTAAACCATCCATATACCAGTACCTCCTATCCAATCCTTTCTAACCTTTTGAAAGTAAGTCACCCTCAACAACCTTCTGGGGCAAATTAATAAAGGTTAAATTTAACAACCCATTACCTACAACTAATTCTAAATTGGCCTAAACTATTTTTATGTGTTAAACTATAATATGGTTCCTTCCCATCTGTGGTCTACATAAAGAAATTTATTGGCCTCAGTATTATCAATATATTTTGTAGACTTGTATTATGTCCCCTCAAAGAAACTGCCTTTCTACAGAAAACATTCCTAACTCTTTAAGCCTCTCCTCATAGCTCTTACCCTCAAACCCTGAAATCATCCTTGTTGCTCTATGTCATACTCTCTCCAATAAACCTACTGTATGTATTTTCTTAAACAAGGGACCCAAACTGGTATGCAATACTCTAATACTATCCTAACACAGCTATTATATAGTTTAAATATAACTTCCTTCCTCTTGTAAATGACATTGAAATTTATTATACCTAGCATCTTATTAGCTTTATTCCTTGCATCCAAACACTGATTAGCTACTTTCAGATTATGGCTTATAAAATACACCTGAATCTTTTTCTTGGTCTACAGACCAATCCCCATTCATATTTATAGTAAATCTTTTATTTGAGGAATATCTAGTGAAAAAACTTACAACATTTTACCATTTTTTAAAATTCAATCTTGCCACTTACTTATCTGCCCACCCAAGAGTTTATCAAGGTCATTTTGGGAATCTTTATACACCCATCATTTTTCCTTACAAGGGTAGCAACTTTGGTATCATTTGCAAACTTAAAACCCTTACTATTAAGTCCTTGGTCTAAATTATATATATATATATATTATGTGTGTATATATTATATATATATATAATAATAAAATATATAATATATATATAATATATTATATATAAATATATATATTAATAATATAATATAACGTGTTATATAAATATATAATATAGGTGTGTGTGTACCGAACTGAAAAATTTTAGTTCGGCCGAACCGGAATCTAGCCGGAATCACCAAAAAAAAAAAATTCCGGCCGGAACCGGAAAATGTCAAATTCATAGTTATCTTTATAAGAGGAATGTGTAAAAAAAAAAGGGTATGTATATTAACTATCAACATAAAATCTTACGTTTAGTAGTACAACGCCACTTTATGAACATATAGGGAAAATCATCATCGAAAGGGATATCTGAAAGTCCAAAATTTTTAATAGTAATAAAAAGGGAGAGAGAGAGTCTTGTATTTCTAGAACAGGGGAAACCACAAAAGAAGCAATAGATCCAAGGCCTTGAGATTTAGTGAGGTGTTTTGAGGGAGAGTTTCTCCCCCATAAAAAATTAGTATATCAATGACCCCAAATCACAGAAAAATAATGAATTTTATGCAATGAGTAACCAGCCATTCATAGTCACTGACAAGAGCAGGATTCCATTTAAATTCAAGAAACTTCAAACCAAAAATCTTTATTCTAGTAGAAAATATATTTTTTTGTGGTAAAGAATGTGAACCAACTTCATACAAGAAATATGAAATCAAGCAGTATTCGAGAACATTTTCCCTAGGCTATCCAGATATCCAGTTACTACAGATATTATAGAGACACTAAATAAATTCAAACGAGTCATTAATTTCTTTAACTGCAACTCTGGCCCTACCAGCGAGTTTAAAAAAAGGACCTTTAATCCCCCATTTGCAAGATTTCTTAGTTCCTCATTCTTGGCGAATTTAAAATCACATGACTCGTTTTAAATATTAATGATTGAATAATTGGGGAAAATTCCTCCTAACAAAATCCATCTTTGAATTCCTCGAGATGTAGCATAATATAAACGATGAAACTTGGAAAACTAATTTGCTGCCCGATACACAATTTTTATTGTTTTTTTATTCATAATTTTCAAATGTTATATAAAACCTTTATTTTTACAAAGAATAGTTAGATTAATTAAAGAAAAAGAAAGTGTAGGAATTATTAATAAAACATTTTCAATCAATTTTTTAAGCTGAATGAACTTTTAAAAGAAATACAAGATGACCTTGGAATCCAACAGCTTTGCCAAGGCCCACTTATGCCAATTCAAGAGGTTAATACAAGGGTGAACATTAGCACTTATTTTGATTTCTTTAAAAAAATGTTGAAAAATGTTTTGAAAAAGAACCTCTGGCTAGTTATATATATAACAATCAATCATTTTAAGCTTTGAACTGCTAATAAATGGCAAATACTTGAAAAAATTTCTAAGAGGTTTTGCAACCATTTCTCATGGTACGGAGAAACTATAAAGCAAAATCAATTAATCAATCAATTTAGAAGACTAAATACGTGAATGCCAAAGAAATGCTTCAAACTTGAGGGATACAGCACAGAATCAGACTTCTTTTATTGTAAAAAAAAAAGAGCTGAAGAGGCATTTAGGACGTTTTTGATTTATGCAATAAAAAGGGAAAAGAGAAAGATCCAATTAGGACAATAAATCAAAAATGAAATTAATTGTTTTAAGTATTGATTAATATTCTGAGTAGACCCAATGTCCATAAACTGACTTATTTCTATGAATATAAGAGAATTGAAAGTAGTAGAAAATGTTTGCTCGTGCGACTTTACTTTGAAAACATTGAAGGAGAAGAAGAAAAGGATAATAGTTAGTTTTAGTAGCAGCTTACAGAGTTCAGGCGATGATTCATCCATCCATTTAAGACACGAGCAATATTCTACAAAATTGAAAACTTCGATTTCGCAAAGTACGCTTCAAAATCAATCAGGAGCATTAAGAAAAAATTACTGCAAAAGTTACTTAGTTTTTTTTATAGTTTGAAGAAAGTGATGTGGGGACAGCGAGGTGATGTAAGTGGTTAAAAGGGAAAAAAAAGAGGAAAAAAAGAAAGGAAAATCAGTTGGGCTCTTCCAAAAGGTTGATGAAATTCCTTAAAAAAATTGAATTTTTTTTACGACAGAAATCAATTTATTATTTTAACGGAAAAGAAAATACCTTAATTGGGGAAAGTGACTTAAGCTCCTAAATTTTCCAAACCATAGCGTACAGCCCAAAAAATTTACTCTGTTTTCAGTTCTCCCCCATATAATCAGAGAAGAAATTAATGTTTTCTGTCAGAAGCAGGGAAAAAAATATGTGAGGGAAAAAAAAAAAGTTTATAAAAAATATTGCAAAATACTAGTGAACAGTTTTACTGTAGATATTTAATCCACTGTATGGATGCTATGCAGCTTGATACTCTGCAGGTGTTAAAAGATGGCTATAGGTTATGTAAAATAAATCCCTTCCATCAATTTTTTTGCTCAGAAGAGATTAGTTAATTCCCGTTCCGGCCACGACGGGGAATGTTTGCAAAATTCCGGCCGGGAAACTCGGAACCTGAAAAAAAAAAATGTGCAATTTAAAAGAGAATTCCCGGTTACAACCTCTAATAATATATATATATATTATATATATATATATATATATATAATATATTATATATATATATATATATAATATATATATATATATATATATATATATGATAAATATTTTATAATATTATATATTATATATCGGGAACCATAATGGTTTCAGCACTGAACCCTTGGGACACCACTCTTCACTATTTCCCATGATAACTTATTGTCATTTAGTAGTACACACTGTCTTCTATTCCAAAACCATTTCCTTGTAAAATCCAACCAAGTTACCCATCTACATCTGATTATTACCACAATTGTGATAACTTTGAAATTAAGCCCCTTATGGGGGAACCTTATCAAAAGGATCACCTTGGTCAATGCAGTCCATAATGTATGCCATAAGTTCCTAAAAGCTTTTGTCTACATGAATAATACCCTTCTGGGGGAGTCTTATAATATTTTGTTATCATCGAAATATTTTTCTATATGATCTTTCAGTAACTTTTCCAAGTTAATATAGGCCTCACAGACAAATTAATATTTTTTTGAAAATCAAATTTTTTTATGATTAATAATTTAGTACTAGGAGTTTATACTAGGACAGTGATAGCATTAGGAAGGTTATGATAAGTTTTTAGATATTGTTAGATTAAGGATATTAAAATCAAATTGTTAGATTTAATTAAGGATATTAAAATCAAATACTTAATTTAATCTACCAATAGTTAGCCAAACTTATCATAACCTATCTAATATTATCACAATCCTAGGCTATATTCCTAAGCCCTAACTTATCAAAATAATATAAGGAGCCTATATTTTTTCTATACTATTAAATCAGTGATCACAAAAAAAAAAAAAAAATCAATTATATATATATATATATAAAAAGAAATTGCTATCAATGTATCTATTGGACATGACTGAGTGAAAATAAAGTTACCCAATTTTGGTCCTTAAACTCTAGTTAATTTTACTAAGCATGTATAACATGTCTTGAATTTTGGTAAAATCAATATTTCGGAAATCTAAGATCTTTTCCTTATTAACATAATTTGGGCCCAAATATCACATTCATGTTAAATCTACGGAAATTCCCTATATTATTGTCACTATATTCCTAAATTTGGTAATAGTTGAGTTTAACAGATTCTGATGAAATATTTACATTTTTTTCTGATAATCAGTTTTTTTTTATATATATTTTTCACCCTATATAAAAGTACTAAAACAGTGGTACCAAACCTCTCTCTCTCTTATATAAATTTAATCAATCTATATACAAAAAAAATTTTTTGGTTTAAATTCATTTTAGGACCCATTAAATTTAGATTATGATAAGTTTTATTAATTATACACAGTAAATCTGCATCTACTTAACCCAACTTATAACCTTACTGATTTTTGGAAAGTAAAAATAAATATATGAAAACAAGGAATAATGTTTTGTAAAAATTATTGTAAATTTGGCAATTTTTTATTAATTAGGAATACTGTATCAAAATATCAATTGATTTTTAAAAAATAACGCTTTTTTAGAATCTGTTGAACTTGGGTATTACCCTAAATTCTCCTCAACTCTAATCTCATCCACTATAGCCCACATATATGGTGATGAACTGATGATAGACAATTATGACAGCTCTATAGGCCTAGTCTATTTGAAAAGCTTGTATATGTATAGGTCATAGGCATTCAATGGCTGTTTCTAGGCCTTATATATAAAGCAAAGATCTTAACATCTCAGAGGTTACACACTAAGATAAAGTCAACATCTACAGAAATAGAGGTAGGCTCTATCACCTTAATTCTTAACAGAAGTGATCCCATGAAACAAAAAACAAGCCAAGCCTATTAAAATACTGAGGTTTTTGGATAGAGCTTATACGCTCAGTTTCTGTATAAAATGGTATATGTATGTTTACCGTAAATCGCCAAGCCTAATTTATATTTTTTCTTCTTAAATAATATATATATATAAAAAAAAAATTCAATATTTTCCTTATATTATTGTATAAGCGTTTTCAATTCTAAAAATTTAAGAATTCAATTCTTGAATTGAGTTTCCATCGCTAAAATTGTCACTGATTTCCAAAATTTACCTTAAATAGGACCGTTTTCGTTTTTGTTATTTGTGCTTACACTCTGAAAGAATGGTTACACCGTTTTAGCAAGAATTTCGTGCAAAAACGACCACGATTTCTTACGAGGTTTGTTTTTGCTTATAAACAATTGGAATCAGCTCTTGTGATGGAGCCCGTCGATTTGGAATAAACAGAAATAAAAAAAAAATAACAAATGTTTATATTAGCTGCGTTTCCCGAAGCCCGACTGCAGCCCGGGCGGGCACACAGGCGCATATGCATCGTTTCCCGAGCCCGTTTGCGCACTTCTACGTCACATAAACGTCACAGTCAGGCGCCCGTTGTTAAATCCTCGAATTAGGGAATTAGTAAACGGGCGGGCTGCGGAAGAATACTTGTTTACAAACACATTTCTGTTACAAACATGTGTCAGAAATGGCTTGCCAAAAGTTTTTTAATATTTTAGTTAACTTTTATATTAAGGATACTAATATATCGTATTATTTCATAAAATAGATATATATAAGTTAAAGAGTATTGTTTACAATTGTCAGCTGATCCGACGGGCGCGCTCGGCCGTTTCCAGGTACTCAAATTTCCTGTTCTCTGATTGGTTAATGTAATTTTTTTTCAATTCGAAGCGTTTCCGAGTCGATTTTGCACACGGGCTGCACTCGGGCTTCGGGAAACGCAGCTAAATTGTAAATAATTGATCAACTATTGTGATGGAGTTTATCGATTTGGAAAAAAATTAGATTTAAAACTGATTTTATTGATTGAAACATTCATCAATTCAAAAGGGCTTACCACTCCGCCATTTTTTTTAAAAATTTTTTCGTAAGAACTTGCTAAATTCAGCAAACACGGGAATTCCTTACGTTTGGTAAGCATTTCTTACGATTTTGCTCTAAGTTTGACAGAGAGAGAGAGAGAGAGAGAGAGAGAGAGAGAGAGAGAGAGAGAGAGAGAGAGAGAGAGAGAGAGAGAGAGAGAGAGAGATAAAGAGAGAGAGAGAGAGAGAGAGAGGAGAGAAGAGAGAGAGAGGAGAGAGAGAGAGAGAGAGAGAGAGAGAGAGAGAGAGAGAGAGAGTAATATTTCCAACTTTAATTAACTTCAGTTAATGACTCGTTAAAAAAATTAACTTCGTTAATTAATTTTATTGAATTAACGCTTTATTACCAATTACTGGTTATTCTGCTTAATTATTAATTAATGTTAACTGTTATTGACTAGCGAATTATTTATTAACTATAATTTTTAGCGAGTTAAAAAGTTAATTAAAATGAAAATCTGCTTTAGTTAATTTGGCTGATGAAAAAAATTAACTCCGATTGGCGATAACTAACTTTATCAAATTAACGTCTAATGTCCATTACTGGTTATTCAGTTTAATGCTTGTTAATTGATTAATTGATTAATTAATTAATTTAATTATGAATAACCGCTGAGAATGGTGATTCTGTTCCCGAGTTCTGCGGTTAAAACTGAACTTTTTAAATTTTAATATTTTTTTTTTTTTGTTTCTTAAACTGAAGTCATAGTTTTTTTTTTTTTTATTTATAGGCTAGGTTTTACGGAAGTTGGAAGTGCTAGGATATTAGTCTTTTTATATTATTATTTTTTATCATTATTATAAATTCATGCTTTTTAATAAAACCTTAATTTTGTTCATACATTTTTAAATAAAGAAAGATTAAGCTTTTGCGTCTTATCACTATTACCCTGTGTCTAATTGCAATTCTACTCAAGTGTCTGCCAAAGTCAAAAAAGAAATCTTTAAAGGACAATTTTGGCAAAATATCAGCAAATGACCTTGGGCACAGATTCTTTAACTGTGTTTTTAGCTTTAAAAGTAAAAGAAAATTATTTGTTGTAAAATATATTTGTGGACTTAACCTTTGGCTAATTTAAGCCTTAAAATATTCTTTTAAGTGGTATATATATATGAAGTTTATTTGGGTAGAGTTGAAGGTTAAATGGGCAAATTAAAAATTTTGCAATAGTATATTTGATTTTTGTGGCATAAGCTAGGACTCTGTTATATACTCCTGCTTATGTATTTTGTTGGTTAGGCGTAATTTGTCTTATTTTCCAATTTGGTATTTTTGTAGTACAGTTGGAGTAAGTCTACTGCATCACAGTAATCAGATATTTTGGTAAATGTAGAGTTCTTTCCAGTGTGAATAAGCTAAATACTGTATTAAAAATATAAACATTGAACAAAAATGGTAGCCTATCAAAGTTCTGTTTTTTTTTTTTTTATTGATTTTCATAAATTTTGTATATATATAGAGCCAAAATTAAAAAAAATAGTTCCAAAAATTTTAACGTAGATTTTATCATTTTTAGGGGTAACTATCAATATTTTTTTTATTATTATTGATATATCAAAAACATTAATATTTTTTCAATAATTGATAATCTTTGATTATCAATGATTCAATGGTATAGAAAAAATGTATTTAAATAAATAAAAAGAAAATTAAAATTTTGTTAAACAAATTTTTTTTTATACATGATACAATAAAATAATGGGTAAATATAGAGCAGAACTGACTCCATCGCCTATTTTTATAAAAATCACAGTATGGACTCAAAATAAATTGTAATGAAGTATTTAAAAAAAATAAAATAACTGATTGCTTTAGGAAAAAAGTTAGATTCTCAAAGTTGTGAATAATTTCGTAGAGTTTTCTTATAATCTAACTTCATTTTATCACAGTTCATGGCATAGGCTACTTTAAAAATTGGAAGGGAGATAAAGATTATGATGGAAAAAAATAGTGTAAAATAATATCAGAAAATATATAAATGAATATATATATATATATATATATATATATATATATATATATATATATATATATATATATATATATAAACTTATGCAAAGTTGACCTCGATCCTGAGCATCAATGTTAGGCCTACTTTTAACGATTTCGTATAAAACCCGAGTTGGACTAAAAATGATTCCGGCCTGTTTTTTTGGCGACTTTTTTGGGTTTTATTGGGCCTTTTTTAAAAATTTCTATTTGGATTCAAATAAAATGTTCAATAATTAAATTGATTTTTTTGCAATGTCATTTCGGTTATTATTTGACATAAGTTATAAATAGGCATAAACTTTATAAATTAAACATGTAATTTGGTAATAGATATTATCCAATTCTCATTGCTGAATGAATGTCATTACCTAATTAATGAAATTTGTAAAGGTAAATGGTATTGCTATTGTTACAGGTTATTGATATTAAAAACATAACAGGGCTATCTTAAGTAAAGCAATTAAGCAATAGCTATATTTAAATTTATATTATAGCCTATTTCTTGTTAAGAAAATGAGAATTGTCTTTATCCCAGGTTCGTAGCCCAAATGGTTCTGGAGATACAGATCATGAAACTTTATCAAAAAATTCATTTTTCAGAGGTCAAGGCAAACTCCACCTATAATGATGATATTCATACCATTTTAAACCTCTTGAATAGATTTAAAACTTTGATTATGTAAAGTTTTAGGTCATAGTTAAAAATAAAATTTTGACCTTGACCTTTGGTCACTCTCGATTTTGATCAAATTGGACTCCTAAATTAATTGGTCAGCCTCTTGGCACAAAATATACCAAATTTTAGAGTGGTCGCTAGTTCAGAATCCAAGTTGCTATGAATTTACTTAGACATGGTATTAGGGAAAATCATATTTTGTTACAAATATCACTTTGCTAAAAATATTTCAGATGTAGATATTTTCATGTACTGTATGTGTATTAATAAATTTATTATATATATATTATAATATATTAGATATATATTATAATATATAATATATATATATATATATATATATATATATATATATATATAATTAGAAAAGGCTTGAGGTAAATTTGTGAAAAATTTCCTAAATCAGGAATCATTTTTGGTCAAAAAATTTATTAAATGTTGAATTAAATTTTCAAAAGAGGTAGGCTATCAAATAGTAGTTAATCAGACAATGCATCTGTGTCTTCTGAGACAGTAGCACATTCATATCAAGAAGAGTTTGTTTCTCAGGAAATTGAACTGGAGACGCTCAATAAATCTGACAGTAATTGGTGAATCACCAGTTAAAACATTACTTCTTAGAAGAACACCGGCCTATGGACAACAGAAAACTTAGATAAATGTTTTTGTGAAGAAATTCAAAGTCTTAGCACTAGATTGCTAAGTTGAACAACCATCTAAATCCGAAATAAAAATGAATTCTGATGACTCAGAAAATAGTTGCTCAGTTAAACGAGAACTTTGAAGTTACTAAAAAGAGATCTGAAAAAATTCAGATTTTGACAATTCTGAAACAGCTGGAGCATTAAGAGAATTGAAAAAGAATTTCATGTTACAAATTATATGGCAAAACAAGCTAAAAAAAATGTTTTACAAGAAGGAGTTCTATCAATGCCAAATAAAAGAGAAAGCAGATTTCCCAAAAACATATAGGAAAAAGTTATTACATTTTATAAGAGGGAAGAAGTTAGCAGAATTATGCCAGGGAAAAAACAAGATTGTTATAAAAGAAGGTGCAAGAGTTAAGGAACAGATACTTTAGATAAACCTTATACTTTGCAATTTGAAAGAAACTCACAAAGTTTCAAGTCCAAATACCCAGATATTAAAATTAGTTTCTCAAAGTTTGCTGATCTTGTCCAAAAGGTCCAAGTGGTACACATACTGTTTGTGTATGCATAATACATCAAAATGTGAAGCTTATGATTGATGGAACACGTCTGCCATTTCTTACAAAAGAAATAGACAAATTTCATTTGACATTATAAAAAAATGCTTGGATGAAATTTTGTGCGATCCTATAACACATGACTACTTTTTTAGTCAATGCCCAAATTAAATGAATTTAACACATTGCCTGCCACGGGTAAATCGGTAAAACTTCTCCGGAGGCCACGTTAAGATTTTTGCATTTTTATATAGCTTATGATTAATGAAATCATATGGTAGCTGAAATTCGTAAAGGTACAAAGTATTTACCGAGATATTTAATTTTTATTATTTTTTTTTTTTTCACTTTAACAGGTCTGACATCGGTCATATATGTGCGACATTGGTCCATGTCTCACACATGTGTGCGACAGACCCTGTCGCACATACATTGTGACATCTATTTCCTAATGTTTTTTTATATTTCAGAGCTAAAATACGCAAAATTATAAATATTTCAGAGATAAAATAATAATAATAATAATAATAAAAAAAAAATGTGTACCACCACCTAACTGGCTCCCTGTGCCGGTACATGGATTCATATGCTTATGATATATATATATATATATATATATATATATATATATATTCCCATTTTCATATGAAACGTAAAACTAGAACCGTAACACCGACGGCCACAAGACTTATACCAAAAGTTTCCTTAGCGGCCACAAGACTTATACCAAAAGTTTCCTTAGCGGCCACGCTATCTTTTGAGCATATATAATTGCATGTATTGTCTCACAGATTTGTGCGATGAGGCCTCAAACAAAGTCACTGTGTCGCACAAATATGTGCGACGAGGCCGCAAATGAAATATCACGATCGCACATATATGTGCGACATGGCAGTCAAAGTGTTAATAGATCATTTTATAGCAAAGTTTTCAAAAGTATCTCATGATAATATGATAACAATGGGTATCAACTGATAGAACAACCCTACATACTTTGATAACAAATATATATGAATTTACTGATGAATTTTGTATAGGAATTAAGATATTGAAGAGGCATGATTTTATAGCTAAACAACAGTCAATGTTCTGTTATAAGAGGAGGGAAGGTTTGCAAAAAGAAGTGAGGTATTAGTTGCTGGAGATTTTTCAAAAAATTATTCATTTGTTCTTCAGGATGCTGCACAAGGATTCCATTACAATAATGCTCAAGCAACATTGCATCCCTTTATTTGTTACTATAGGGATGGAGGAGTAGTGAAGCATATAAATTTGGTTATCATCTCTGACTGCCTTTATCATGATACTGTAGCCATTCATTTGTATCAAAGGAAACAGATTGATTATCTTAGAACTCATTTGGAATTCAATATTAGTGAAATGATATACTTTTCAGATGGAGCAGTAACTCTACGAAAATTTTTGTAAAAATATGCCATCACTTAACAGACTTTGGAATAAAAGCACAAAGGCACATTTTTGCAACCTCCTATGGAAAAGGACCATGTAATGGTCTTGGTGGTACTGTAAAAAGACTAGCTGCAAAGGCATGTCTTCAGCGCCCTTATAACAACCAAATTATGACACCAAGATAGTTATTTGAATTTGGACCAGAGAACATTCAAGAAAATACTTCATTTATTCAACAACTGCTGAATGGATAAAAGAAGAGATAGATTTAGAAGAGCGATTTAAAAATGCATTTAAAATTCTAGGGTCTCAGAAATTACACAGTTTTGTTCCTGTATCTCAAGTAGAACTGGAAGTAAGGACAGTTTGAAGCATCAGTCAAGCATCAAAAATAGTTAGTTATAAAAGAGGCTAAAGAAATTAAATTTGAAGATGTCATGGGATTTGTTACAGCAATCTATGACAATAAGTGGTGGCTTGCACGTTTTCTTGAGACTTATTCAGATACTTTAGAAGTAAAACTTAATTTCTTAATTCCTAAAGGCCCTTCTAATTCATTCCACTATCCATTAAAACCAGATATTTTAGTAGTGCCATATGTGGATATTCTTACAGTTGTTGATCCAGTTACTATGACCAGAAGGACTTACAAAATAACATATAGAAATGAATAAAGCTTCAGAAATTCTGAAAAGCAGGTCAAATGTTTATTGATCTATACATGTAAAGCAAGTCAAATTGGGTAGTCAAATCACCTCTTCACAGAATTGTATAAAAACATTTTTCTATACTTATAAATTTAAAGTAACATTTCAAGAAAAGGATGGGGGGATGGGAACTGTGGCTTGTTCTGCTGAGCTTTCAGGAGTAGCCCTTTGGGGATGAGATGCCAAATGTTTGGAAAAAAGTTGGTAGTGGCTTGATGACCATTGGCCATAGCAGATTTTTTTTGTTTTGTTTGTCTATTTTTTTGGGGGGGAATGTGTCAAACCAGCCATATTATTACTTGTTCTATAAAAACACCAGCAAAAAAATACTTTCAAATTGATATAATAATGATTGCTGTTACTGTAACACAAATTGGAAAGTTACTTAAATTGTTCTGTTAGCTAGAGTAACATTTGTGACAAGATATGATTTTTCACTAATACAATGTCAAACAAATTCCTAGCAACTTGGATTCTGAACTAGCGACCACTCAAAAATTTGGTATGTTTTGTGCCAAGAGGCTGACCAATTTATGAGTCCAATTTGATCAAAATCAAGAGGGACTATTTTTTGATACCAAAGGTCAAGGTCAAAATTTTATTTTTAACTGACCTAAAACTTTACATAATCAAAATTTTAAATCTATTCAAGAGGTTTAAAATGATATGAATATCATCATTATAGGTGGAACAGAAGCTGAGATAATGAACTTCAAAGTTTGCCTTGACCTCTGAAAAATGAATGAACTTTTTGACAGTTTCTTGACCTGTTCTCCTGAACCGTTTGAGCTATGAACCTGGGATAAAGACCATTCTCATTTTCTCAACAAGATCTCTGGGGATGCAAAATTTCATGAAAATTAGAGGTCAAATGTTGAGGTTAAATGTTTCATATGGAATCGCACCTATAATATATATATATATAATATATATATATTATCTATATATATAATATATAATATTTGTATATATATATATATAATATAAACATATATATATTATATATATATATATATATATATATATATATATATATATATATAATATATATGGTATATATTATAGGTTATATATTTTTTTTTTTTTTTATAATTTAATATATATATATATAATATATATATATATTATATATATATATATATATATATTATATATATAATATATATATATATATATATAATATATATATATATGATATCATATATATATATATATATATATATATATATATATATGGATGTACCATCAGTATCGGTAGTATCAGCCATTTTTGGGGGTATCAGTATCGGTCAATATGGCCGATACTTAGCCGATACTTCTTACTTTTTGGGTGAAAAATTATGAGAAACTTTTAGATTCAATAATAAATCTAGTTTATTATAGCTAGTACTACGTTATGTTTTTTTTTTTCTCGATTTCCTTTTTAACTTAGATTTTTAGCGTTTCTCCAACTTGGGCTTTAGTTACCTATTTGGACAGCCATTATTATAATTTATACAGATTTATCTTCTACTTTTTTAGTTGATCAATAGTATTTTTTCTTTTTCTTTTTTTTGTACACAATTTCGTGAGTGCGTGAGTGATTTTAAACTTTCTGGATTATTCATATTTTAGATATTTGCTGTAAATAGGGTTTTACCGTTTAAAAATTTCAGGTTTTAAATTTAGGTTTTAGCATACAAATAATTTTTCCTCATTTATCCTTTGTTTTTTGTCTATTTTTTTCTGTCTGTTTTTTTTTTTGTGTGTGCGTGTATGATAGCAGATTTGCACAGGCGTGGCTTTCTTTTGACTTTACCAACATCAATGGCTTGCTCTCTAACTCTGCATCCATGGAATACACCTCTCTAACTCTAACCCTATTTTTTGCTCTGAGACCCAGATTGGCTAAGAATTCATCCTTCAACTCGTTTAATATATCCAATTATAACTTGTTTTATAGTTTCCGTCTGTGCCTATGTAAATATAAACACTCCTATAACACGTCTCGAGAATCTCGAATCTCCTAACTTCGATATTCTATGGTTAAAATCTTTCCCCTTCATTCTACAACTACAATCTTATGCTTCTGCTACTGTTTCCTAACAGAACAGATTTTTATGCCTTTTTTGATTACCTTACCTACTTCTCACGAGACTGTTATAATTTTCCAATCCAAATACTGAGGTCCTCTATTTAGGGGATTTCAATGTAACAACACTGAATGGATGGGTTCCTTTCATACTGATTTAGGTGGGGAGGAAGCCGAATCATTCAGTATTCTCAACGATCTGGAGCAGCTAAATAAAGAACCTGCACACATTCTGATCGTCCAACGAATTCTTTGAACACACTTGACCTATTGTTTCACCACTAGTTCTTCTCTCTATAAATACACAACTTCGCTCCTATCGTAAATCTGACCACAAACCTTATATCTCCTAATTTTAATACTTTCTCTCCAACATCTCCATCCTGCCCTATGCGGTTTTTCTGCACTTTGATCGGGCCGAATGGGGGGCATTGCGTTGCTTCTATGCTAACTATAATTGGAGTGACTGCTTTGACTCTGAAGACGCTTCAGCTCTCTGCCAAAGTAGGAACTGTAATTGTTGATAGGATGAGCAGGTAGCAGGTTCATTCCTTGGACTAAATCTTTTTTTCTCCTCAAAAATCCATGGTTCGATAGTGCTTGTTCTATGGCCATTCAGGCTAGAGAAGTGCCTATCGGGAGTGGAAAAATTTCGTTCTCCTTATCACTCTGCAATTTTTCATTCACTAGAAATTCGTTTGCAGGGAATTACTCTTCGACAGCAAGCGGACTTTTCATCAAACGCAAAGTGCCGGCTGCCTTCCTTGGGTTCTCCTACTGACAAATCTTCTGGCATCTTTGCCAAAAACATCCTCTAGCAACTTCTGTAATCATCTTCCTCCTCTATTCGCTCTGTTGACTTCTGTGTTAATACTCAAGACTGAAAAAAATAAAGCCAATCATCTCTTTGGCCTCCTATTTTCCTCTAACTGCACCCTGGACTTCTTCTTCCTCTTCTCCTTCTTCTCCTTCAGGTGTCCTATGCCTTTACCTATAATTTCACATTGATCGGGTGCATGGGCTCCTGAAATCTATGAACGTTAGGAAGGGTGGGTGGCCTGGATGGCAAATCCTTCGAAGTTTGAGAACGTGTGCTTCTGTCTGACCCCGCCCCTCGTTCAACTATACTTCTCTATGCCTCAATCTACACTTTCCACAGTGTCTTGGAGGGCGCACAGATGGCCAACCTCTTTTAAAAAGGAAGGCTGCTTTGACCTTTCAAACTATCGCCCTATTGCTTAATTGTATTCTTTCTAAGATCTTTTAGAAACCCTCTCAACTCTCACTTCTAGATCATCTGGAATCTCATTCCCTTCTTTCGATTGCCAGTACGGCTTTCGGCGCTCAGAGTATACTGGTGATAAAATGTTTCCTATTTAAACAAAGATTTAATGGTTTTCCGCCTTAGGAACTACGGGAAGACTTGTTGGTGGCGTTTGACATATCCAAAGCATTTGACCGGGTATGGCACGCGTCACTGCTCTCCAAACTCCCCTCCTTTGGGTTTTTCATTCTTCTCTTTGCTTACTTATGTCTAGGTTTCTTTCAAATCGCTCAATGTCGGCTGTTGTTGATGGGGTGACTTCTTCTTTTTCTGTCAATAGTGGTGTTCCTCAGGGTTCTGTTTTATCTCTTACTTTATTCCTGCTTTTCATCAATGATCTTTCTCACCTGCCACAGTCTAAACTCTTTCTATTCATATGAAGATGCCTTGACATCATTCTTCAACTCATTTCAATTCTGCTCCCTCTTTTACTTCAAGAATT
This sequence comes from Trachelipus rathkii, assembly GCA_015478945.1. Taxonomy (NCBI): domain Eukaryota; kingdom Metazoa; phylum Arthropoda; class Malacostraca; order Isopoda; family Trachelipodidae; genus Trachelipus; species Trachelipus rathkii. The sequence continues at coordinate 25,520 of JABUQX010050624.1, forward strand.
GCTGTTTGTCTTAATATTTCCGATTCTATTCTCGCTGATCTGGATTTTATTTCAGGGTTGGGTCGTCTCAAGCTTGTGAAATTTAATTCTTTAAAAACCCAACTTCTACAAATCTCCCTTTATAAGAACTAACTTTCCTATCTCTTTCGCAACGGTTCTCTCGTCTCTTCTGTTGACAATATAAACATCCTTGGCATTAACATGAAACAAAAAAATTATTGAAACTCAAAATCCCAACGTTGCTAAGGGCGGCCTCAAAGAAACTAGGAGTTCTGTTTAGACTGCGAGACTTTTTTTCCTCTTCTCAGTTACTCCAGCTATACAAGGGGTCTCATCCGCCCTTGTATGGAGTACTATCTGGGAGAGCTCTGCTTTCACCCGACTTTTGGATAGGGTCGAGTCAAAGGCCAAAAGACTTATAAACTGTCCCTTACTTTCTAGTTCACTTGACCCTCTATATTTGCGGCGCGATATTGGTGCTTTATCCCTTTTCTGTAGGTACTGTAGCGGCAAGTGCTCGAGGAAACTTTCCACTCACGTACCACCACCTTTACGACGCCCTCGTAGTACAAGGGATGCTGTGTCGGCACATGAGTTTTGTGTTGATATTAGTAACTCCAGACTAGTTCGCTGCCGTGCTTCTTTCTTTTCTGCCACCTGTTCTGTAGAATTCTCTTCCCTCATCTGTGTTTCCTACTCAATTTATCTCCCTCATTTTAAAGCTGTGTCAGTGCTCATCTGCGTAATTTGCGTTAGATGAATATTTGAGGCACTTCAACACCCCCCCCTTGAAGAATAGGTTTCGGCCGTGAGCAGTTTTGAAAACTGTAAAAAAAAAAAAAAAGGTTCTAATAAGGAATTCCTTAAGCTAGCGGAAACCCCACAAGAATGGAATCTCCGACGGTGAAAGCACTTCTAGAATGCATTTAAATAGCATAACGAGGAGCTGAAGGCTTGCACAAAAAAAAAAAAATATATATTACTAGAAATAATATCTAGACTCGACCCTGGCAACAGCACTGAAAGTGATGATGGTGGCTTTTCAGCAAATAACCTACTGAAAAAGGATTTGAATATGTTAGATTTGATAAGTTCATGGCGAAATTTGCATTGACATCTCATTCCTCTTTTATCTTTAAAGGAATCACACCAAGGGACTTCATCGTAAAACTGAAGAGAATCATCAAGGAGCAAAGATAATTCAAAATTTTGCAATCTGATGAAAAGAGGTAGATGAAAGTTCTACGAAAAACATGGAGAATGCTGCCTACAGTAGAGATCCTTTCATGCGGTGGGCATGAAAATGGGCCAAGGTTTTTCATTATTACCATGCTTGCAGGCAATAATTATCAGCAACCCTTTCATCAGACGAAGCGAGAGTATTTAATAGTGTAGGTAGGAATGTAACACGCATGCAAAAGGGACAGGCTCCTCGCCAAGAAATACTAGTGCATGTCACAAATTGTGAATTTTTGATTTGATTATTGGAATAATATCTATCTTTATCTTAAAGGATTATTTTATGTCATGTTTTGAGTAATAGCGTTTTATTTAATGCTTTTCGCGCATTAATTGAGGTTCTTCTTCATTATTTTTTATTCTTCATTTGGTCTATTTTTTTTAAGAATCTTGTAAATTGAAATCATGTTGAAACATAAAAGCTAGTACTAAAACTTTGCTAATACTTACTGGAAAATAGAAAAATGGAATTTTTTGAATGAGCACAAACAAAAAAAAAACAAAGTTAATTAAATTTTAAAAAAAATTTTTTAATTATTGCATTTATTTATTTTTTTGGGCACCTATTTTAATTTATAAAATAAATACTTGGGCACAACCAAATATTGAAATATAAATAACTAAGTATTGGTTGTACAGAGAATGGAAATTTTGAGTTGTCTAGCAGTACACAATGTTCTATCTTATTACTGTGTATTTATTATATTAATTAAAGTATCGGTATCGGCCTTAAAAAAATAGAGTATAAGTATCGGTATCCAGCCTCTTTTCTGGTATCCGGTACATTCCTAATATATATATTTAATATATAATATATAATATATATATATATAAATATATATATATATATATATATATATAATATATTCTTTCTTTCTTTTCTTCTTTCTTCAATGTTGTTACTCTTTGCCAAGATTGGGTAGGTGCTGTACAAGCATCGGAAAAGAAACGCAGTAGAAGAAATGACAATACTCGAAAAGAAAGCCCAGGCTTACCGCCCCCTCCGTACCATTAATTATTGAGAGCTCGTCACAGACAGAAATCCACCTAGAGCATCACGGGATCACGACGGACCCTCACTATGGTAAATCGTCAATGTAAGGGTTCATCCCCTGGCCCAGGTGGGCCACAACCGAACCCCCTCACAAAACCCGCCACTCTCTCCTATCATGCACTTTATTCTCCCTCTGCCAAATCACATTCCTCTCCTTCAGACTTTCCTTTACACCACTTTTTCTTCGATCTCCAGCCGGTCGGTTCCAACCACTCACCACTATACATCCGATAACCAACCGACTATCATTCATCCTTTCCACATGCCAAACCATCTCAACATACTTTCATTTATTCTCTCATTATTCCCTTTCTTCACCACACCACTCTCTAATCGTTCATTCCTCATTTTATCAATTCTTCCTACACCTAGCACACCCCTAAGATTGTCATCTGAACACATTGAACTTAGATCTATATTTCTTTTCCAGACCATAGTCCTCACTACCATACAATAACACAGGTAACAACAATACCCTCATGTAAGAAACCTAGCAACAACTCAGAGACTTAGTCCTTTGCATTCACCAACGATTTTAATTTGCATCCGCCACCTTCCTCCATCACACTTTCCTAACGACACTCTGCAATCGTCGTCCTTCTCATCCAACATTACCCTAAATATTTTAAACTCAGACCACTTGTTCTAGCTGCTCACCATCTAACATAACTTTCACAACGAGGACTGTCCTCACTCACAACATAACCTTACTCTTATCACGTTTATACTTTCAAGCCCCTCCTTTCCACACCTGCCAAAATCTCTCTATCAAATCTCTCAATCTCTTCAGATCGCCATCACACAGAATCAACTCATGCGCATATTAATAGGTAGGGCACCCTCCACTCAACTCCATTCTCCACATTCTAACACCAATTTCCTGCATCCCCACCTCAAATTCTTCAATAACCCATCCATATACAATTGAAATATACCAAGGAGACATAACACAACCTGTCTTACTCCGCTATTAATTCTAAACCAAAACCAATTGACACCATTTATTCTTACAACCACGCTTCACTATCGTCATATATTACTTTTGAATCCATTCAGAAAGCTACCACCACACCAAATATCACTAATACGTGAAATAAGCTTCCCTATTAACCTTATCAACGCCTGTTGCAATCCATTAAACTAATAACAATTTATTCTTCTTCTCCCCCCTCATTTTCAGTTATTTGTTTCAATGGTAAAGATTTGATCCACACTCCTCTACCACTCCTACGCACCTTGTTCTCACCAATCAGTCCCCTCAGCACTCGACGCACTCTTTCGACAAAAAAAAAAAATCCCCCAGCCAAATAAAATAAAAAACCCATTAAAACCCTCCTTTTTCCCCCCCCTTTAACCAAAAACACTCAATAAACTTATTCCCCTATAATTTCTTTTTACACAGTTCCCCTTTTCTCCCTCCCCTTATATAAGGTACTATTATCACTGCTCTCCTTTAATCCTCTTGGGAACAACCTCCATAAACGTTTATTACACAACTTCAAACTCAATCAATCACCATATATATATATATATAGCTATAATATATATATATATATATATATATATATATTATATTATATATATATAATATATATATATTATATATATATATATATATATATATTATAATTATATATATATATATAATATATATATATATATATATTGCATAAGATGGTATTACTGTATATAGAAAATAAATTAAATTATAAATAAAATTAAATAGGACTTAGTAAATTAATTATGTATTTTAAAAATAATTAAGGATTATCCTTAAAAATAGATATCACAGAAAGAGAATTTTTTATTTGTAAAAATTATAAATATATGTAGTTTTGCATAGGCTATATTTATAATTTTAATTTTTTTTTTTTTTTTTTTTATCGTTAAGGGTAATTAAGAATTTATTTTGATTGAGAAATTATTTGTATTATTAACTAGAGGAATAAAAATTAAAAAGTGAAATATTGTCCAGTTATTAAAGGCCCAAAATTTGAATTGTTTAATTCAAATTTAACTTTCACTCTATCCACCAACTTAACAAAAGCTCGCCAGACTAACCAGGTGTACCACCCAGCTTTAAATGACATTTGTGAATTTGTGAACTCTATAGCTATCTATGAAAGTGTTTAAATTCATTATTTGAAAATTGCAAATTTTTAAAAAATAGCAATGTTCAAGGCTGCAAACTTGACAAGAATTTGGTAGTTTCTTAGTTTTGGTGGAATACCTCTTATTCCTACTCTGTTGAAATTAAAAAGATAAAATATAGCTATATACTGTTCATAATATTAAAAACAACCAGATAGGCCATAGAAGACTACTTTTATATTCCAAAAAATATAAAAAAATCTATAAATAGTAATATGTATGCTAGATTCATAAAGTTATGCTTTAGATTGATGGTATATGTATGATATTGATGTCTAATTTTAATATATTGAACATCAATGTATTGAAATAAATGCATTTTTGTGAGCCAATCTTTTGGATGCATGGCAGAAGAACATTTGTCTATGGAAGCTCCACCCCTGTTCCCCATGAATTGAGTGCTGCTTATTTTACTATATTAATAACTATTGAATATATTGATTATCCATATATATATATCTATATGTGTCAATTTTCAAAAGGGCACCATCCATGTACGATGGCATGTATGCCTTTTTCTTAGTAAAATTTTAAGGATTAATATTTAATTAATATATGAAACTGGTCTTCATTGATCTTTTAAGGTGTTTTTATTATATGTCAATATTTTTTGCCTTTATAATTTCAGTAGAGTAGGAATAAGTAAGTAATATTCCACCTGAACTAAGAAAATACCAGCAATTTTATTGTCATGCGTGCTTACAATCAGGTGTTGATAGTTTGGTTATTTTAAATATAATCTTATATTTTTCTTATTTTAAAAAAATAATTTTTAACATCATCATTTAATAATGATTAAATTTTCTGAGTTTCAGAAGTTTTTCATATTTTTTATAGTGTTTGTAATTAAGTACAAAGTAGATAAAAATGAAGCTGTTGTTGGAATCAACAGCATTTGATGCATTCAACAAATCTTTAAGTTTTGATACTGTTGATAGGAACATCATCGGAAGGTAAATTAAATTTTAACATTATTCAAAGTAAACATTATCATTATCATCTCTTCCTCAGCTTATATTTTTCTCTTAACATCAATTTCTAGTTATTTTTCCATTTTGATCCAGCTCGCGGTAGCTACTTATTTAGATATTTTATATAATTTTTTTTTAATTTCACTATTTAGCTATAAGATAAAAATAACCTCTATACTGTATTAAATTTATACCTTTATATTTTTACTCGTATGCTAAAGTAGATTATTTTATTTCAGACTTGAAAGCTACTCTTGCAAAATATTTTTACTCGTATGCTAAAGCAGATTATTTTATTTCAGACTTGAAAGCTACTCTTGCAAAATGATAGGAGATGAAAAAGCCCAGTATAAGCGCTTTAATAGCGATGTTGTACCAGGGGTTAATGACATGGAAGTTCTTTCTCCTTCGCAATCTTTATCTGAATTTGCAGATGACTTATGCTTCCACAGCACGAACAGGTTTGTTTTGAATGTGTGGATGACAGTAAAGGAGTGCCAGATCGTTTATTTTATGTTAATTTGTAAGGTGAGTTTTTTTTTTTTTTTTTTTTCCCCCTCTTTTTCTCCTCGAAGTAACTTAATATATGTTTTTTGCTTATATATCATTCTAAGGGATTTAGTACTTAACTTTTAAAGATGAAAAATTGTATTAATACTGTTTCTTACGTTAACCAGTTCGTATCAAGAAATGCTCTGTTCTCATTGACTTACGCAACTCTAATAAAAAGTTATCACCATATAAGTAATTAAAATTAAAGTGCTTCAAAAGTACATAGATGTAGAAATGCTTTGGCTATTGTATGCAATGTTTACTATCTTGTAAATCTAAAATTTCTTGTAAATGAATTTTTAAATTTTGCATTTGAGCTTCTTACGTTTATTTCTTCAATTTTTGTAAATTTTTATCCATCTATAGTTTTGCATGTTTATAACTTTCAGGAAGTGAAGTGATGGAGGAAGATTTGATTCTATATTCTTTTATTCTTATTATTTAAATTGGTATGCTTTTTTTTTTTTGTTCAGAGTATGATATTTCTTTTAGCTGTAATAGCCTTTTCTTTTCTTTTTTCTTCTTTTTTTTAATAACTTTCATTACTTAAAACAAAATTTTTGATTAATAATAAGTATCAAACTGTTAAAGTGATTTTTTTTTCTTATTTTTTTCTCTCGCAATTGTTTGTGGTTTTCAGTTTATACTTGATGTGAACACTTACAGTAGTCTATTTCTTATTGCTCATTTTTTGATCTTGGTTATGTTCTTTTATTCTTTACTTCTGGCTCAAAGTCGGAGGTGTGGCCTCATAGTTGGTGAGCCAGTGGCAACGTGTGATCCTGTGATTCTCTTGGGCGATGCCATCAGAAGGTCAACTCTCGTAAATGTTAACATTTATGACTAACTTTTTTTTATTCACAGTTCAATTATTAAATAGAATTTCGATGTTATATATATATATATATATATATATATATATATATATATATATATATATATATATATATATATAATATATATATAATATATATATATATAATATATATATTTTTGTATAATAAAGATTTAATTTTATATTAAAAAAAATAATAATTATATTGAATTTAAATTAAAAGTATTAATATGATGTCAGCTAGTGCAAATGAAACTGTTCTTTAATCATAAAATCGTAAATGTCAGACAAACACGTACTGTATATATATAGGTATAGTAAAGAAACCTTCCGAGTCAATTGTGAGTTCACAGCCCCTATCTTTCCAGAAGACGCCGAGGTTTCCTCAGAACCATGGTTTTATTCACTCCTATGGTAGTTTGCAAAGAATTGATGCAGTATCCCTTGATTAGTCCAATTAAAGTGCTCTAAAGTTCGTTTAGGGCAGAGTGAAGCTACTGGAGAGATTGTGCAATACTTAAGAGCTACAACATTGTGGTCAGAGTTACCGATAGGAGAGAAAATTGTGTAATTTTAATGAGTAGTGATGAAGCACAAGTTAAGCATGTTTTAGAATTGGTTAGGGTAATCTGGGATGTTTGTGGGTTTCCTAATCAACTGTTCAGATCGTTAGAATACTGAATTATTTAGCCTCCTCCCTACCTGTATCAGATTAGAGGAGCTCAACCACTTAGGTGGTTGTGCGTTAATATCCCACTAAATAGAAAACTTCAACATTTGGATGAAAAGATGTGAGAGTCTTGTGGGAGGTTGTAAGATATTCAAAAAGTACTGGAAAATCTGTTCATTTAGGAGAGCAGTAGCAGAAACACAATATGATAGGACTAGTAGTAGTAGTAGTAATAAGACAGATTTTAAGCCATAGAACATCGAAATTAGGAGATCTAAAATTTTCCAGGTGTGTTACAGTGCGTTTGTTTATATAGGTGCTGACCCCCCACTTTTCAGTCAGAAATTGTAAAATAAGCTATTGTTACAGTATTTAGGTAACTGAATTAAGAATCCCTGGCTAGCTAGGTCTCAGAGAGAAGTAAAATGGTAGGATGAGAGGTGGTAAGGTGATGTTCAACAGATTCTAAATTTACACATAGGCCACGGATATTAGCAAAGTTTATAGAAGATAGAAAAAATACCTCTACTTCCGCGTGACATCGACCACACAACCCTGCTATTCACAAATACAGGGAACAAGACTCACACGTGATAATAATAATAAAAAACTAAAATAATTATTACCCGAACTATCCAAACAAGTAAACATTTAAACCCGTTAAAAGAAATAATTTAAAATTTATTGTGCCTGTAAAAATTAAGAAAAATGAAAACAAAGTAACGTAGCATTATATAATATGGAAAAATACATAGTACTATCTTAAAACTAACGACGACTAGCTGCCACAAAATATATATATATATTATATATATATAAATATATATATAATATATATACGAAAAATCTACACAGAAATATAGATATAATAAATATTTATATATACATAATATATATTATATATATATATATATAAAATCATAATGTTTTAACCTTTCTGCTCTCTTAAATACTCTAAAACAAGTAAGAATAATTTAAGAGTTTAAGGTAATCTTATCTAACAAAGATTAATTCAAGATTTACATTAGTTAAAAGGAATTAAAGTTTGTGCTATCTTTTCATTCTAACGAATAAAAATAATTTTTTTTAGTTCATATTGTTGACCTTCTGGCAGGTTCAACCATGGTGGTAAGGCCAAGAGATGAGGAGAACGCGGCAAACACATCCCCGCATTAATTTTTTCTTACCAAAATTCTTATTTACAGGAACTTAGGATCGAGATGTTTTTAAGAGGCTGTTTCAGATATTGTGATATCTGACTTCAGGTTTGAGATCTAATAAAATAAGACCTAAAATATGAACATGACAACATATTCCAATTTTCACCTTGTGAATCTGTGTGTGTATAGCACCATCTCAAAGGAATGCAATATTTTATGAAAGTTATTTATTATATTTTCTGTGATTTATTTATTAGAATATTAATTCAATCTACCTATTCATCTTAACAACTTTTTTTCATAACAATTTTGGTTTCATTTTTTTTTTTTTTAATTATTTACCTTATTTTTCTTGTTTATTTATTAATTATTGTTGATTAACAAACATTATTTTTTTTCTCTTAATCTTTGTCAATTTGATTTTTTTAAGTATAAATATAACGTTTAGATTTAATTTGTCGAGTCCACATTGTGTTAAATAAGAAACAAAACTATATTTTTTGTCTCATCTAAACATGAAGCGTTTTGAAGCTGACTCCCCAATTTATTCAGAATAGACTTTAATTCAAAGGGGAAAGGAAATTAAAACTATATATATATATAATATATATATATATATATATATATATATATATATATATAGTATATATAATATATATATATATATATATTATTATAAATTAAATATACATATAATATATATATATAATATACCTAAGAAAGTTTAGTAATAATATGGCGATTGTGGGTAGCTTCTGAATCAGAACAAAAGTATGTTTGATGAAGGATGTGTGTGAAGAATAAATGATTAAAATGATTGGGTTAATATTGATAAAACAGAGTAGGGCAGGGATGAAATGTTCCTTCAACTGTTATTTGTATATTGATTGAGATTATTGAAAGCAATATAGTAGTTGGCAGGGGAAGGGTTAGAGTGCCTGGAATGGAAGAAATGGAGGTGCCCTGTTATTTATCTCAGTATGACTTGGTTTTGTGTGGGCAAATGAGAAAGAATAGGTTTCTGAGAGATGGAAATATAGGTGTGTAGAACAGAGGGATTTTGAAAGTAAATGGATATATAAAGTTACGATATTATGGTAATATGAAGAGAGTCTCATGACAGTATGAAGTCATGTTAGATGAGTGTAAAATAAAAAATTTTTATGGCAAAAAAAAATCGGGAGGAACTTTGCCTAATATTATTATGTGTTGTTGAATGAAAGGAAATGATGTCAGAAAGCAGTCACCCACGTTAGGAAGACTGGGCAATTAAATCCTTGGTGGATTGTAAAAGGGGCTGTCCTGAGTGAGCTAGGGTTTTGTATGAGGGTATGCTGTTACCTGTGTTAATGTATAGTAGTGAAAATATGTTATGGAATAAGAGGCATAGACCTAAGGTTCAAAGTGTTCAGATGGACAATCTTAGGGGCGTGTTAGGTGTGGGAAGAATTGATAAAATGAGGAGAGTACATATTAGGGAGTTGTGTGGTGTGAAAAGAGGTGTAAATGAGAAAATACGGAAACATGAGACGGTGGTCATATGGAAAGGATGGTTGGATAGTCAGTTGGTCTAGCGGATAATATGGTGAGTGTGCTGGGAACCGAAACTGTCTGGGAGACCAAAGAAAAAGTGGATTGAGTCAGTAAAGGAATGTGAGTTTGGCAGAATAATGGTGCATAATAGGAGTGAATGGTAAGGTTTTGTGAGGGGGGTATGGTTGTTAGCTGCCTGGTCCAAGGGATAAATCTTACATTGATGAGATATCACAAAAAGAGTTTGTCGCAGTCCCGTGAAGCCCTAGGGTAGGCTTTCATCCCTACTTATGTCATGTTCTACTATTATGTTTCTGGTGTATGCTGCACACCTTACTCCAATCTGGAGAAAGGAGGTAGTTGATTTTATATAATATATATATATATATATTATATATAAATATATAATATAAATTTTTAAAGATGTAATATACTATACACACATATATTATATATACTATAATATATAATATATACGTATATACATTGTATAAATAGAAAATCTATATTCTTTTCGCTCTATATTCCACATATATATATATACACTATGCTTTCTTTATTCTAGAGAATTTGGAAATGTGATCCTATATATATAAAAGATAGTTATATATATATATATATATAGGTATATAATAATTTATATACTATATATATATATAATTTTTTAAGGAGTAGGGAACTACTACAGCAACATTTAATACTTTCCTAAAATTATGATAAAAAATTTAAACCCACTATTTAATAAAGGGGGGTATATTTTAAAATTACATAAACAAAGAGTTAAAACGACAGCTAACGTTTATCGATCCAGACAATACATGTTGGCCTGCTCACGAGCAAGAAGAAATTCTTGCTTCATTATGCTCTTGAAGGGGCAACAGTATTGTTTGGACGAAATCTAGCTCTCGTTTTGAACTTAGTGTTGATTGTATTTTAAATATTCCCCCTTCTTTATTAAATATAGTGGTTTAAATTATTTATCATATTAATATAAAAGTTATATATATTAATATAATATTATATAAATATATTAATATATATATATTATATTTATATTAATATATAAATTAGTAGTTATATATTATATATTATATAAATTATATATATATATATTATATATATATTAAATAATTATATAAATGAAAGGGGGGAGAAGAGAATTTCCACTTATTATGTTTATAGGAGGCGACTAAAGAACAGTGGTAGCTCAATTGACTACCACTTATCTCTTGCTAGGAATGCTTATACATGCCTCGGACCTGGTCGTGACGACCATAAAGGACCTTGTATCTTTCAGTGAAATTGTGTGAATCGTCTGGATACATGGAATGCTGAGGAATAAATTTTGAGGAGAGAGGTGATGGATGTATTTAGAATGGGTAAATTTGATTTGCTTTCTTGACTGAAACACAGATGAAAGGAAGCAGTGAAAACTGTGGTGTGGGGTGAATTGTGTGTGTGCTGGAGAGGGGAAGAGAAGTTGCAATTCTGATGAGTCACCTGTGCCACAGAGCTGTGATAGATTTTGTTTTTATGAGTACTGGAATTCTAGTGGTTAAATTGAAGTTTGAGAAGGTCAATGTATGTGTGGTTGTAACATGGTTCCTCTGAGGGCGATTTTGAGACGGAAGTGAATTTTTGGGATAATCTGAATGATGTTTTGGACAGGGTGAGTAGGAGATTCAGATTGATTACATTGGGCGTCTAAATGGTTGGATAGTGATTATCAAAGAATATGGAATGGTAGACAGGTTCCTTTTGGGGTAGCGGGAGAAAATGAGAATTGTGTGAGGAGAGAGGTATGTGTGTGTAAGTAATACATTCTTCAGGGGCAAGAGTATTCATAAGTATATAAGAGTTGGGGTATGTAGAGATGATATAGAAGTGAAAAGTATGATTGAATTTGGGTTTAATGAAGATTTTGAAATATGTAATGGACATCAAATCAGTGAAGAGGTTAGCGATCGGAATATCAGATTATTGTTGTTTTATGTATTGCAGATATTATTATTTTTTATTAATAGATTAAGTATGCTAGGGGTAAGCTATGGATGAGAGGAAGGAAGTGGGCAGAATTAAGAGTGAGAAGTTAAGTGGACAAGGTTATAAGGAAAAGTATGTGAGAACACCTCAAAATAAACTCAGGTTGGAATTACGTTGAACCAAATAAGTGAATTGAAACAAATCTGGGGATGAAAAATAAAGATAATGCCATTTTTATAGATAGGGCAATATAAGTATGATAGAGGTGCTTTTAATAAAGTAAGATATGTGAAGTAACGTAATGTAAGATGATGGCAGAGCAGTCTTAATATGCTTTGATACAATATGGCCAATTGTTGAGGTGAGAGTCTCTACGAAGACATGTGTTTGAAAATGTATATGACGAAAGAAATTTTCATCTATAAGAAGTAAAGTAGATGATTAGTTAGCGAGGAAAAAAAGAAGAGGTAAATGGAACAGTTTGGAAGGAGGAAAAATGTGGTAAATTCACAAATATTCATGTATTAAAAATTAGCAATAAGGAAACCTCTTTGCGATGAAATATACTAAGAAAAGGTTAATGCATATACGAGTAATAAAGAAGAGTGGAACTTGTGTAATAGAAAAATGAAATTAAGAAATTGTATTATTTTCTTGACTGATGAAAATGTAATATGATAAAGTAGGAGTGTTGTGTGAGGGTAAAACGCTATGTAAAAATAATTAACTGCATAATAAGAACGGCAATAGGAGGAGGAGATTTTGCCTCTTTTTCTGTCTTCTTGAAAAAGGTTTGTATTAAAAGAAATATTAATTTTTGATACTTAACTTTATATCTTATAATTATTTAGTGAGAAAGTTGAAATGAAATTGTTATTATATCTCTATGGTATAGATGGTAATTTACTATTTTTTATATACCCTCATGCTTCAATGATTTTGGAAATTTGGCACCCACAAAGTTGTATTCTTAAACTAACAGAGAGTGATTATGTAAGAGGTATTAGATTGCCCGCAAAAGAATGAAAGAGAAGACAGTCTAATAAAAAAGTAATACCCTATGTTAAGAAGTAAGAGGAGGCTAGAAAACTATTATGGATATAACCCTAGTGTTTATTGCTCAGTCGTTGTAGGAAATATATGCTGATATTTTGGTTTGATAAGATATACTGCGTTTATCGACTGCGCACGAAGGGATTAAATAGCGTGTAAAGAGACGAATGCATTTAAAAGTGTACAGGATGTGTAGGATACAAGAAAAACCCTTGATGAACAGTATAACTTCAGCGATCATTTCAACAATCTGAAAACTTAACGATTGAGAAAATGAGAAGAAGAAGAATATTCGATGTCTTAGGTTTTAAGGATTTGCAATAGGCGTAATATCCCATATATGCTTGTGAATGGAATAAACTACATATAACAATCAGTTGCATGTAATGACGCCAAATAGATAAAGCATGTAGTGTAAGATAAGTAAAATAGAGTCTGAAAGGTGAGAGAGTGGATTTAAATTATTGAGCAATTGGAAGATGAATCCGGACAGAGTATTATAGAGCTCTTTGATTACTTAAATATAAGCTATATGAGAGACTGAAGTTGAAAGACAATATAGAAGGTATAGACTATATATAAGTAAGTAGTGTAGGACTAAAATGAGGGATGAGTAAGAGAGAGATGTAGAGTGAGAGGACAACTAAATTTTAGTTAAAACTGAGTATACACGAATATTAGTGGTTTTGAAGAGAAATGGTACATGAAAAAAAATATGGGAGTTGTATTTTTTGTTGTTTTTGAATAGTATTGTGTGTAACAGAGTCCGAGATACAACCAAATTTAAAGTCATAAACGAAAATGCTAAAAAATAAGATGATAAAGTTAATCGGCTCACACGTTAGATGCGTGTATAGAAGACTTATTCCGACACTTAGTGTAGCAATCTATTATGTAGGATGGTGAGCAATGAACAAGTTATCTATAGTTTACCTATATTATTATTTCGCCATAAGTTTGGCAATGACAAAGGAAACATGACTTGATTGCGCATCACGAGTAAGACAAGAGCATAGTTCTAGTAATCTCCTCATAGAGTGAGGACTGAAATGAAATATAAAAATATAATATTAAATAGATCACATTAAATATACAAAAATATACAAAATAGATAAAAAGAGATGACGACATATATATAGAGATTATTGAACACAAAATATAAGAGGGTAAATGAAAATATAAGGCTAAATTAAAGAGAAATAATAATACAAATACTGAAAAAGTAATTAAGATGGAAATGGAAAAAGAGGAAAAATAAACGAGTGCGTAGAGAAAATAGCACAACTAGGTACAGTAAAAAGAAGACAAGCTTAGAGATTCTCCACTAGTCCCATAAGAGGCGTGTATTAGGAGTGAATTGTAAAATGGTGTGATAAAATGCGTTAGGCGTTAAATGAGAAAAATAAGGACAGAGGTGGTATTAACGATGGTTTGGACAGTATGAAAGAGAGGGAATAGCCCGCTCGATCACAGTTGAGATTAAGTTACAGTCGCCAAATACAAAGAGCGGATGGATAGTTGGAGTGTGTCTGGAATTGAACTGGCTAATAAAGCCAAGGTAAAGGTCGACTTGGAGATCAGGAGAAGGGAACATTGCCTCCGAGTGTGACACAGAGCGAGAAGAATGTTCTATAAGTAGGAAGGAATGCGGCGTTTGTGAGGGTAGTGTTGTGGCCTGGCCCAGGGGATGAGCTCTGTCGAAAATTGATCAGACACACCAGTGGCCAGTGCAGCTCTTTATGCGTCTCTCCTTTTTTTTTTTGTTATTTTTGCAGTACATTCTTTCGCCGACGAGGGTTCTACTTAAGAAATAAAAGCCAGTGTGGAAAGAGAGAGACCAGAAGCTCAATTCACTATGCATTGGAACACAATCCGTTATGTCGAGTCTACCGTGCAGTATTTTTTAAGTGGTACAAGAGAAAAAAAGATCACGGTAACAACCACATGGAGCTCAGAGAAAATCTAGTGAGGTATTCTTTTACTATATTTAGATTGTTATAAAACATAAAGAAATAAAAAGACAAAGTAATCATGAGGTAATTTATTACTAATTCATATATTTTCACATACTAAAGTTATGGATCTGAAACAATAATATTATATAGCTATATAGTTATTCATAGTATAATAACAGTATATAATATAAGTAATTATATGTACTACATATTAGTATTATAATGTTATAGTATTATATAATATTTATATTATATATTATATCCCATATAGCACAGATGGCTGTCGCCCGCCACTTCCCTCCCACAAGAAGCAGGCAACATCGATCTGTACTTGCCACACCATCGACCACGCGCTCATAAATAAACCGTCTAGACACAGAAACAGAAAATTGAATAACTACTAATCAAAGTACCAAGATGATTAATTCTATTCTTATTTTTCCACCAAGTCAGAGCAAATAATAATATGAAATGTTTTACTATGTCACCGATCTGAATTAATGAAAATGCATATATGAAAACATGTGTATGTGAAGTGGTGGGATGAATGTATATGTTATCATGTTATTTTCCTGACGGAAATGGTGGTGCAGCATAGGTTGAAAACCGTGAAAGTCATCGAAGTGCAACTAACTTAAAAACCAATTCTATTACACTATATTTACACGATGTTTTGATTCTTAAATGCTGCGTTAAGTACGGTATTGTTTACGGTATGTGAAGATAGTCTGGTCAGCTATGTTTGATTGATATGAGTGGTTGTGTAGGCAGATTGTTGTATACAGTTATAGAAATTATTCACTTTTTTTGTTTCCCTATATTTTTATCGTTCTATTGTGTAGGGGTGATCTGTTGATAGTGCTCTGCTATAAAATTGACATACCATGTGAAGATGTGAAGATGAGTGTAGCCAGCTATGTAAAATTTTTGTTATTGTTATTGAAAGTATTGATGTATAGGTGTGTAGGTTACATTGCTATATAACTGATAATGCAAAGTTAGCATTATTAATTTTAACATAACTATCCAGCTCTTAATGTTAGATCTCTGATACTCGTTGACGTTAAGTTTAAAGAGTGTGAATCAGAAATAATTGTTCATGTATTTATGATATTGTAAAGTTATTAGTAGCTTATGTTATGTCCTAAAAAGTAGCTCTCTTTGTCTTCTAATTAACATTTATAATTTAATATTTTAATTACCTCAGTCATAATAAGTTATTATGTTTATAGTGCATAATGTTTCACAATCCTAAGTAATATGAATATGAGCTGTCATTAATTAAGAGGGATCTACACTAATTATTTGATAAAGAATGTAAATATTATGTGTGAGTAATACTTTTAACTTTATTTCTTTATGTGATTATCTCTATTATTATGTTGTTCCAGTTCTTAACTATCTTTATATTAGTGAAGGCTGACAGATGTTAAGTCATATATATTATTCATTTCTAAACTTTTCCACCGTTATTCTTATTAATTACTAAAAATATATCTGTAGCTGGGCAAATAATTTATTTAATGAGGAATGCGTCTTGATCCTCGTAATGGTGAGTATATATATCGAACAATATATAATAAGTCTAACTCTATTATTATAATGGGAGAAGGCAAGAGGAGAAATAGAGCATGATCACATGAATATAACAAGGTTTAATTCGGTGTATGATTTATAAAGTTATATGAGATAAACACATCAATATTGTTTTAGTTATGTCAGGATAACGTGTGTATTATATATATATATAGTATGATATGATATTCAATGTAATATAAAAAAGTGTTTGTATATATATTAGGTCTAATTTTGGTAGAATATAAGATATATAAACTGAACTTTATACGGTGACATGAATCCACATATGATTTCAGGAAATCAACAATGTTGACAAGGGGCTATGACGTATATGCTCACGAATAAGGAACCTAGCAAGCCAAACATCACAACGATGATCTCCGATGAGTACGTACAGCCTTCGAATTCAGAGTTATATCTAAACTACGTTAAAATAAGAATAGTAACGTATAATAATGATACCTATACTGAGGTAGAGGTAAAGGTAGTATATATAGAGGTAGAGTTGAGAATTGGCTTACTGAAGAAATATAAATAATAATAAAAAGACAGGGTATTATACAATAGATATTTAAATTTCCAAGCCTTGAGTAAATATATAATAAATCATCAATGTCAGAGGTAATAGGTATATTTA
>JABUQX010050625.1:0-10000 GCA_015478945.1 Trachelipus rathkii
AATAATACTAATCTTACTATATACTTACTATATATAGTATATATATATATTATAATATATAATATATACTATATAATATTATATATATATATACTATATATAATATATAATTAATATATATATATATATATACTCACATATATATATCACATTATACGTGTTTTTTATCTAAGTATAATGTCTCTATCTATAGCGATAGTTGACTGGACACGTTTGAGCGTTGGCAGCCTTTTCGATATGAAGGAATAGAGATATTGGTCTGAAAGTTGGAATATAAGCTATATATGGGTTAAGCTCGAAACAGGGTAAATTTCAAGTCTCTAAGATGTATATAGAGGGGGGTCGCCCCCGAGGGTCGACGTAGATATTGCGCTTACGCCCTTGTGGCGGGATCTGAGCGATCGACATTAGGCCTAAATCGAACACTTGGAGGTCAGACAGACCGAAGGTCTGTCTGACCGACAGACACAGACCGAAGGTCTGTGTTTGTCTGTTTGTTTGTTTGTTGTTTGTGTTATTTATTATTATTATTATTATTATTATTATTATTATTATTATTATTATTATTATTATTATTATTATTATTATTATTATTATTATTATTATTATTATTATTATTAATTATTATTATTATTATTATTATTATTATTATTAAGAAGTGTCCCGAAGGGATCACTTCTCCGTCTCCTTCAGCGTCTCCTTCAGGGACTTTTGCATCTCGCCGCACCGCATCGCACCGCACCGATACGCACCGCACCGCATCGCACAGCTCCGCCTCCACCTTCGGTCCCAATTCCAACAGCAAAGGCTATACCAGTTCTATCTCATTCCGACTCCGACTCCGACTCCGACTCCGACTCCCTGTATATATATATATATAAATATATATAGGTGAAATGATTTTTAGGGTCCGGCTCCGGCTCCGGCTCAGCCTATGGCTCCGATATATATCTACATGGGTTAGAGTTATCATATAGGGTTTAAAATTTGGAGGGCGGTTAGGACTGTAACGTAACCTCATTGTTAACGAGATTACATGACTCTGCATCCCTAATGTGGCGGGATGCTTGGCCGCCCATCAAAAGCATTAAATATTGACCTAGAAAGCTGAAACTCGGTATACAATCTTCATATAAGGTACTCACATCATATATGGGTTAAATATCCGTACACACCCAAAGGAGGGTCACCAGCCCCTCAAACCTGAAATCTTGACATAGAGCGACGAAACCTACATCAAGAAAAAAAAAATAAATAAATAAATAAATAAATAAAATTTCTTATTCTTTTTGTTTATAACTTACAAATTTTCGTTTTTACATACCCTAAAGCAGTAAATAGTAAATAAAACCACCATTCCAACCACCTCCAGCCACCCTTCCTGTCCAGTTGTGATCTATTGATCTACTGAATCTATTGATTCAAGTATTATTTACTCAAATTGTAACGTTTTACATACCCTTAAGCACAGTAAATCAATAAATCAAACCACCAACCAACCACCTCCTGCACCTCTCTCCTGTCCAGTGTGATCTATTGATCTAATTGATTCAAGTCCATATTTTTAAACTAAAATTGTAACGTTTTTTACCCATACCCTAAAGCAGTAAATCAAGCCACCCAACCTAGCCAATAACCACCTCCTGCACCCTCCTGTCCATCCTAGATCTATTGGATTAATTGATCTATTGATTCAAGTCACATTTCGAGTATCATTTTGGGATAAACATAAATAAAATCAAGTTCTTTATACAAACATCAATCAATATATGTTGACGTAGACAAAGTTTCAATGCATTAATAAAGCTTACGTTAGGCATCATGCTGAACTATGATATAACCCGCATACGACAAACTTAGCACCCCTTAAATATGAATAAATTTAACGTTAAACAAAAGTCTACAATTAACAACAAGTCAAAAGGTAAACTAACATAGCATACAAAAACGGAAACCTATTCACACTTTCGTCAAGCATATCTCTAACATAACCATGTTAATTTTACACATTAACATGGTTATATTTAACTAAAATTTATCACAACATTGTGGCTTAATTATCATACAGAGCAGCGAAAGTTATGCAACGTAACAAGTTTGCCAACTCCAATACAAGATAACCATATCGTTAATGAACTAAGAAATAATGTACACAAGACAAACCTATCAACAACTTACACCACGAATAAACTGTTAACTATAAACAAAGTTCACACTTAACAAAACAGTAAAGTAACTAACATTGCCTGCAAAACGTAAACCTATTCTTACTTTTTCAAGCACATAACGTTCTCTACATATTACACGTAATTTATACTCAACCACAGTAACAATTTAAGCAAAAAATGTATCATACCTTGTCCGATTATCCATACTGATCAACAATTATACTCTAACATATAAAGTTCTCACATCAAATAAAACTAGAACATAGCGTAATCTCATGGAACTAAGAAAATAAATGTCACAAAGATACAAGCCTAACACAACTTACACACAAATAAACGTTTAACATTAACAAAGTTCCACACTTAACCACAGTAATAAGCAACTAACATGGTATGCAAAACGTAACCTAATCCTATTTTCAAGCATATCTCTAAACATAAATTAACAATTAATCTTAAACACTGAACAGAAACCATGTTAATCTAAAATTTTTCACAACATTGGTTAATTATACGATAAACGAATATACTCTAACGTAATAAAGTTTCCACATCAATAAAACTTACATAGCGTAACATGAACTAAGAAAAATAATGTACAACGACAAAACCTAACACACCTTACACACAAATAAACTGTTAACCATTAACGAAAGTTCCAAGCACTTATATCACCAGTAAGTAACTAACTTTAACACTCACAAACGTAAAGTATTCATCTTTTTCGCAAGCATATCTTCTAACATATTGATCGTTAATCTTTTACATTTTGAACAGTAACATATTATCAATTAAAAATGTATTCATAACCTTGGAACCGATTATCTACATGACTCCACACGAATATAATGCAGACCGAACAAGTTTTTTACTATTATCATAGTAAATATTTTAACAAAAATATTAATCATATACCTTACCCACAATTAACACTGATCTCTTTTTAGACTCCGTCCCCCCTTTCAGAAAATACCAACTCTAAACATGAAAATGATTTTATGCATTAACCATTTGCATAAAGTGATGCAATACTTATTATATTTGACCCTCTGGTAGGAATACGAGCAATGTAGCAGTCGCCATTCGGTTTACGATTAAATATAAATGAAACATCGTTGGGAATAACGAAACTCCTCGTGAAGATATCAACAACAAGCGAAGAGATGCAGGGAGATGTCAGCGTATCACCACTTCGAAAACTATCCTACTGAAGAAAATAGTGTATAAACAACCCTTAAATGTAATGAGATTCTTTCTTTAAACCCCATCAGAAGAAAGTAAACAAGAATACGACGTACGAACGACCCATATCAGTTCAAAAGGGTATATATTCTCGTTAGACAACAACAACAACAACAACAACAATAACATAGTACAAAAATAAGTTCTTTATATACTAACCAACGAATATATGCTAACGTAACATTGTTTTCACATTAATAAAGCTAACATAAGGCATTAACCAGAAGTAAGAATAATATTAGGTATATACAAACCTTACGCACGAATAAACTACTACATTAACAAAGTTCCATAACTTAACAACAGTAAAGTACCTACGCAGCGTACAAACGTAACCCATTCACGACCTTTTTCCAAGCACAATCTCTAACATTAATCAATGTAATTTTACATTAACCTACTTGATTTACGTGTCACATTTCGAGTATCTTTTCGGATAAACATAGCACAAAATGAGTTATTTATATACTGACCAACGAATATATGCTAACATAACAAGGTTTTCACATTAATAAAGCTAACATAGCATCATATGAACTAAGAAAATAATGTACAATGACGAATCTATCACAACTTAAGCACGAATAAACTGTTAGCATTAACAAAGATCCACACTTAACAGCTGTAAAGTAACTAACATTGCAATACAAAACGTAACCTATTCATACTTTTTCCACGCATATCTCTAAAGCATATTAACGTTAATTTTACAATTGACACAGTAATATTTAACAAGAAATTTATCATAACCTTCTCAATAATCATACAGACCAACGAATAAAATGTAACAATACAAAGTTTTAAATCCAACATAACACAAAATAGTTCTTTATATAGCTAACCATCGGATAAATATATGCTAACGTAGACAACGTTTTTTACATTAATAAAGCTAACATAAAATATCACCTGAACTAGAATATAATGTACAACGACAAATCCTAACACAACATACGTACGAATAACTACTAACATTAACAAACTTCCGCACTTAACAGCAGTAAAGTACCTAACACTTCGTACAAAACGTAACCTATTCACACTTTTTCAAGCATATCTCTAACATATTAATGTTAATTTTACATTAACATCGTAATATTTAACAAAAATTTAGCATAAACCTGTCTAATCATCATACTGACAAAGAATATAATGCTAACGTAACAAATTTTTTACATCAACTTCGTAATATTTAACAAAAAATTCATCACAACCTCGTCTAAATATCACAATCCATAGCGAATAATTGCAAACATAACAAAGTTTTAACCAAACATAACAAAAAATAACAAAATTTTATCCTTGAATAACATAAAAATAAGTTCTTTGAATAAATTATCACAGTAAATCGTAATAGTTTACTGATTTTAAAGCAGTAAATCTGTAAATCAGTAAATCAAACCACCCATCCCATAAGCAGGCTTTGGGCCTCAGCCCGAAGGGCTGAGGCCTTACCCCTCCTTCGGAGGGGTAATGCCTGCTTACACCCCTTCGGGGTGATCCCCCCTCTCAAGATTCACACCCTTTCAAGGGACACCTCCCCCCTGGGTTTTCTCTCGGAAGGTAATGTGTTGCTTTAGATACTCTTGATTAATGAAAACTGTTTATTCGTAAGTTAGGTACGTTATGTTAAATATTACTATGACAATGTGAAAATAACACTGATTTGTTAGAGAAACGATGAGTTTTTGTAAGATATTACTGTGTTAACTGACAATGATGTGTTAGAAACGTGAGCCTAGGTTAAGTTTTTGTTGGGTAATGTTAGGTTTGCCCTAGAATTTTGCTAATGTCTATGTTTATTTATAGGTCAATTGATGTTATACTCAAAACGAGTGACACTTTGATGAAGATAGTGTTAATTCATAGTTCAAGATGTTGGTATCTTTGATAGATTGGTCACTTTGTTAAGGGATTTTGTTAGATGATACGGCTTTACCTGTTGCTGATATGCGAGAAAAGTGGGAACATATCGAGTATTGTATGACCTATTAGCTACTTATCTTTGATAAGTAGGGAATTTTCGGATGTTAGCTGATTATTTCATAACGCGAGGTATTTAGGTTTGGCCTTTGTACATTATATCTTAGTTGCGGTTATGATATGTTAGCTTTATTGATGGCTAAAACTTTGTTGGTTAAGCATATATTTGTAGGTCAGTATATAAAGAACTTATTTTTATGTTATGTTTATCGAAAAATGATACTCGAAATATAACTTGAATCAATAGTTCAATAGATCATAGGCAGGTGGGATGGGTAGGGGTCTGCAGGGATGGGTGGTTTGATTTACTGATTTACAGATTTACTGCTTTAAAATCAGTAAACTATTACGATTTACTGTGATAATTTATTCAAGAACTTATTTTTATGTTATGTCAGGATAAAAATTTTGTTATTTTTTGTTATGTTTGGTTAAAACTTTGTTATGTTTGCAATTATTCGCTGGGGATTATGATATTTAGACGAGGTTATGATGAATTTTTTTTTTAAATATTACGAAGTTGATGTAAAAAATTTGTTACGTTAGCATTATATTCTTTGTCAGTATGATGATTAGACAGGTTTATGCTAAATTTTTGTTAAATATTACGATGTTAATGTAAAATTAACAGTAATATTTTAGAAGATATTTTTGAAAAAGTGTGAATAGGTTACGTTTGTATGATGTGTAGGTATTTTACTGCTGTTAGGTGCGGAAGTTTGTTAATGTTAGTAGTTTATTCGTACGTATGGTGTGTTAGGTTTGTCGTTGTACATTATATTCTTAGTTCAGGTTATGTTATGTTAGCTTTATTAATGTAAAAACGTTGTTACGTTAGCATATATTCGATGGTTAGTATATAAAGAACTTATTTTTGTGTTATGTTTGGATAAAACTTTGTTATGTTTACAGTTATTCGTTGGTCTGTATGATAATTAAGCAAGGTTATGATAAATTCTTGTTAAATATTACTGTGTCAATGTAAAATTAACGTTAATATGCTAGAGATATGCGTGGAAAAAGTATGAATAGGTTACGTTTTGTATGCAATGTTAGTTACTTTACAGGTGCTAAGTGTGGACCTTTGTTAATGCTAACAGTTTATTCGTGCTTAAGTTGTGATAGATTCGTCATTGTACATTATTTTCTTAGTTCATATGATGCTATGTTAGCTTTATTAATGTGAAAACCTTGTTATGTTAGCATATATTCGTTGGTCAGTATATAAATAACTCATTTTGTGCTATGTTTATCCGAAATGATACTCGAAATACGACGTAAATCAATAGTGTTAATGTAAAATTAACATTGATATGTTAGAGATATGCTGGAAAAAGGTGTGAATAGGGTTACGTTTTTGTAACGCTTGGAGTAGGTACTTTACTGTTGTTAAGTATGGAACTTTGTTAATGTTAGTAGTTTATTCGTGCGTAAGGTGTGTTAGGTTTTGTCATTGTACAATATATTCTTAGTTCTGGTAATGCTATGTTAGCTTTATTAATGTGAAAACAATGTTACGTTAGCATATATTCGTTGGTTAGTATATAAAGAACTTATTTTTGTACTATGTTATTGTTGTTGTTGTTGTTGTCTAACGAGAATATATACCCTTTTGAACTGATATGGGTCGTTCGTACGTCGTATTCTTGTTTACTTTCTTCTGATGGGTTTAAAGAAAGAATCTCATTACATTTAAGGGTTGTTTATACACTATTTTCTTCAGTAGGATAGTTTTCGAAGTGGTGATACGCTGACATCTCCCTGCATCTCTACGCTTGTTGTTGATATCTTCACGAGGAGTTTCGTTATTCCCAACGATGTTTCATTTATATTTAATCGTAAACCGAATGGCGACTGCTACATTGCTCGTATTCCTACCAGAGGGTCAAATATAATAAGTATTGCATCACTTTATGCAAATGGTTAATGCATAAAATCATTTTCATGTTTAGAGTTGGTATTTTCTGAAAGGGGGGACGGAGTCTAAAAAGAGATAATGTTATTTGGGTAAGGTTATGATAAATTTTTGTTAAATATTACTATGATAATGTAAAATAATTTTGTTACGAATGCAATATATGTCTTAGGTCTGTATGATAATCGGTCCAAGGTTTATGATACATTTTTTTGAATAAATGTTACTGTGTCCAATGTAAGATTAACGCTCAATATGTTAAGATATGCCTTGGAAAAAGTTGAAGAGGATTATCGTTTTTGTAATGTAAAGTTAGTTACTTTACTGGTGTTAAGTGTGGAACTTTGTTAATGTTAACAGTTTATTTGTGTGTAAGTTGTGTTAGGTTTGTCGTTGTACATTATTTTCTTAGTTCATGTTACGCTATGTAAGTTTTATTGATGTGGAAACTTTATTACGTTAGAGTATATTCGTTTATCAGTATAATTAACCAATGTTGTGAAAAATTTTAGTTAAATGTTACTGTGTCAGTGTAAGATTAACGTTAATATGTTAGAGATATGCTTGAAAAGTAAGAAAATTAGGTTACGTTTTGCATACCATGTTAGTTGCTTTACTGGTGTTAAGTGTGGTGAACTTTGTTAATGTTAACAGTTTTTTCGTGTGTGTAAGTTGTGTTAGGTTTTTCCCCACTTTGTCCTTTGTGGTTTTGTTATTTTAGTTCATTGAGTTCATGTTACGCTATGGTTTAGGTTTGTTATTGGATGTGGGAAACTTTTTATTTATGTGTTTATTGTTGAGGGTATTTAATTGTTGATACGTAAAATGATAAATCGGACAAGGTTCTGATACATTTTTGCTAAATGTTACTAACTGTGTTAGTAGTAGATTAACGTTAATATGTTAGAGAAATGCTTGAAAAAGTAAGAATAGGTTACGTTTTTGGACATGCAAATGTTAGTTACTTTACTGTTGTTAAGTTGGAACTTTGTTAATGTAAGCAGTTTATTCGTGTGTAAGTTGTGATAGGTTTTGTTCTTTGTACATTATTTTCTAGTTCATGTATACGATTGTTATCTTTATTGATGTTGGAACTTTGTTACGTTAGCATACTTTCCCTGCTCAGTATGATTATTAACCAATGTTGTGATAAATTTTAGTTAATATTACCATGTTAGTGTAAAATTAACCATCGTTATGTTTAAGAGATATGCTGACAAAGGTGTGAAACAAGTTACGTTTTTGTATGCTATGTTAGTTACTTTATGTTGTTAAGTGTAGAACTTTGTTAACAGTTAACATTTTTATTATGTTTAAGGTGTGCTAAGTTTGTCGTTGGGGGTTATATCATAGTTCAGATGATGCTAAGTAAGCTTTTATTAATGTGAAAACTTTGTTAACGTCAAACATATATTTGATTGATTTTGTATAAGAACTTGTTTTATGTTATCGTTTATCCAAAATGAATACTCGATAATGTGACTTGAATCAATAGATCAATAAGATCAATAGATCTAAGGTGGACAGGAAGGGTGGCAGGTATGTGGTTGATGGTGGTTTGAATTTGACTGAATTTTACTGCTTTAGGTATGTAAAACATAAAACAAATTTAGTAAAAAATATGACTTGAATCAATAGATCAATGATACACTGGACAGGAGGGTGCTGGATGGTGGTTGGATTGTGGTTTGATTTATTGATTTACTGCTTTAGGGTATGTAAACGTTACAATTTTAGTAAAAATATGACTTGAAAATCAATAGATCAATAGTCAATAGATCACAACTGGACAGGAGGTGGCTGGATGGTGGTTGGATGGTGGTTTGATTACTGATTTACTTGCTTTAGGGTATGTAAAAACGTAAATTTGTAAGTTATAAACAAAAGAATAAGAAATTTTATTTATTTATTTTTTATTTTTATTTTTTCTTGATGTAGAGTTTCGTCGCTCTATGTCAATGATTTCAAGGTTTGAGGGGCTTGTGACCCTCCTTTGGTGTGTAAAATACGGAATATTTAACCCACATATGATGTGATGTACCTTATATGAAGATTGTATATTACCGAGTTTCAGCTTTCTACGTCAATTTTAATGTTTGATGGGGGCCAGCATCCCCCCATAGGGATGCAGGGTCATGTAATCTCGTTAACAATGAGGGTACGTTACCATCTAACCGCCCTCCAAATTTTAACCCTAATATGAAACTCTAACCCATGTAGAATATCGTAGTCCAGAAGGCTGAGCCGGAAGCGCGGAGCCGTGACCCTAAAAAACTCTCAATTTTCACCTATATATATATTTATATATATATATATATATATATATATATATATATATATATATATATATATATATATATATATATATATATATATATATTATATTAAAAATATATATTATATATATTTATATATATATATATATATATATATATATATATATATATATATATATATATATATATTATATGATATATTATATATATATATATATATATCATATATATATTATATATTATAAATATATATATATATATATATATATATATATATATATATATATATATATATATATATATATATATATATATATATATACAGAGAGGGAGTCAGAGTCGGAGTCGGAATGAGATAGAACGGTATAGCCTTTGCTGTCGGAATTGGGACCGAAGGTGGAGGCGGAGCTGTGCGA
>JABUQX010050625.1:27500-40000 GCA_015478945.1 Trachelipus rathkii
TATATATAACGTTTTTTGATCTCTTCATCATCGAATGTATTTTAATTTCTTATGTCTCTTCTGGTGGGCAGAGGACGAGAGAACTACCAAAGTCCACCACACTTGGGGCTAATCAATAAACAAGGTCCATATTGAAGGCCGACATTAAAGTGTGCATACAAATTAAGTTTGGAAAACGGATGAAGGGAGTGAGCTCCAGATTTTACCTGTGGAGTACATGTAAGATTGAGCACATCAGTTAATTCTGGAGTCAGAAGGTTGGAGGGAGAAAGAATAAAGACTGTGCATAAATGCTTGTCACATGAATTCTCCTCAGTGGAGCAAGTATGAGACCCGAGAGTTAAGATGAGCAGTATCCATTATAATGTGATAGTATAAAGAGATTGGCGCAACAATTCGCCGCCATAATGTGACTCCCAGAAAGTAAACATCCGAATATCCGGAAGCGGATTTTCCGTATCCGTGGTTTGGATGTGTATATCCACCATATCACTGGGGCAAATTGGGCTATAAGCATATCTTATAAATTCCAATTTAATTTACCTATTAAAGTATATTCCATTATACTATAGGTACAGTGTATAAACTGTTTGCAATATAAATATTCATAAATAAAAGTTAAATCTTAGATTAACGTTTGAACGTTGGGGAAACTGTTATGACAGGCACAATGCCAAAAATCATTGACCCCATTAGTTCATATATTTTTAAAAAATTTAAAACAATATATTGAATTAATTATTAGCTATTCATTACATTCATATTAATGATTTTCTTAAACAGTTATAATAAGTAAATGTATATTAAGCATTGTTATATTAATAACTTGTTTGGAATCTATTAATATATATATATATATATATATATATATATATATATATATATATATATATATATATATATATATATATATATATATATATATATATATATATATAGTATATATTATAGTTGGAAAAAAACCAGCGACCACAAAAGATCCACTAAAATGTACAAACAGATTAATGGTTATACCTCATCATTTGGTATAGAGATTGAGAAGATGAAAAAACAAATGATCGGAGAAGTTGAAATAAAAAATCTTCAATTACTCTCATGGAAAGAGCAAAAGATAGAGCGAATTACCATAGGGTGGAGGACAAGTTTATGATGGAAGGGAAAATATCTTTTGTCAAGCGTTCCTTATATGTGGAAGTCAAATTGGCAATCTGAAGCAAATAATAAAAAAATAAGATGTGCTCAAATATTAATTATTATTATAAATTAGAAAATATTAAATAAAAGAGAAATTAGAGCAAGATGGTTAGGTAATTGTAAGGGGTCTCCTTTTCCTGCACAGTCTGATAAGTTTTAAATCTCCAGCCGGAGGGAAAGGTATATAGGAAGGAGATGCAATAATTTGATAAGGTTGGACGTAGGCTCTGGAAGGATTAATTAACTAAAGTTGGAATATAGTTATTGTCATGATTGACAGATTCAAAAATTGAATAATATAAGTTTTGTTTGAGAGGGTTGATTTAAATAGGTTAATAGAAAAAAAAGCATAAATATGGGAAAAGTTTGTTTTTGTGGCAGAATAATTTGCCTTGCTTTATTTAGATGACAAATTTTTCCGTTTATCATCTAAGAGCTAGTAATGTATTTTATTTCCTAGCGATTTAGATCCTTCCTTACGATTGCTTCATCATCTCTTTCCTTCATACCTTTTTAAATTATTATTATGTTAATTTAAAAAAAAGAAATCTTCACAGCTGTTTATTAATTTATATAAAAAAAATATTTTTATTATTTTTTATGCATAATAATTGCTTAGTTATTTCTACTGAAAATCAAACTTTTGTTTGCAGAATCAATTTCTGAAGAAAATCAAATTGATTGCAACTTTACTTCAAGTTCTGCTCAGTGGAGACAGTCGTGCAATTGGTGTCGCTGTACAGAAACAAGAAAGGCATTATGCACTCGCAGAGGATGTCCACCAGGTATTATTTTAGAATGATTTCTTATATTTTCTGCCATTGTTTCCTATACACTATGATATCAGGCGGCTAAACACACACATATACTATTTTCGGCGAACTTTTTCAAAGAACTTTTTAAGAACTTTCATCGACAAGCTATGGAAAACATTTCATGCATGACCAACCAACTCCGAATACCGAACATTCACAAACAGAAATGACTCATCCACACATTCGACTATTCGTCTTTAAAAAGTTCGTTCAAAAGTTCGGCAAATAACGCATTTGCTTAACACCCACCTTGATTTTTTATTTTTTTAAGGATAAATAAAAATAACAAAAGCACCTTCAATTATCTAAATGAATTACTTATATTTCAGCATTAAATACCAGACTAAGTGGTGAAAAAGAATGCAAAGGGGACGCACAATGGAAAAGGAACTGCAACTGGTGTTCGTGCGTAGATGGAAGAGCCGTCTGCACAACTTCAAATTGTGGTAACTGTATAAGAGTTTGTTTAATGATATTATATATAGGATTATTATAATATATAAAATAAATATCATAAAATATGCATAAATGGTCTGATATTTGTTTTATCTCTCCATCACATAAGATATTTCTAAAAAGCGAAGACCATGAAAGAATTATTAATTTTAAAAATGAGAGAATAATGGATAAAAAATATGTTTACACCTCGCTATTGCTTATTTTTTGATTCGTCAATGTGCAACAAATTGGTAAATAAACACTCAATTTTCAATTTCTATTTTGATATCATTTATTATTGAGTTGCGAAGAACACGGCATAGTTTTATGCATTCTGAATATAAATTATAGTAAAGAAATATATTTTATGAATATAACTAGTATGTTCTCTAAGTCGGACAGTCAATAAGATGTCTATTTTCCTAAATAGATAATTAGTTCGGATTAGCCTGATTGAGAAGTAGTTTCTTATTTTTCAAATTATTTATTAGAAATTTTAGTTGGCATGCTACATTCGGATAAGAGGAGAATAGATAGTTTGATAGATAGATAGATAGATAGATAGATTAGATAGATATGATAGTATACGATAGATAGAGGTAGAAGTAGGTGATAGATAGATGATAGATAGATAGATTCAGTGGTTAAAGTAAAATACGCTATGTAAGGGTACATAATATTTAGTTGAAATATGTAAATTAGAAAATATACGTTCTAAGACAAACTAACTAACTACACTTTCATATTTGTGGTTATAATTTAAAAGATACTTAAGTATAAAAAAGTAATTAACTTTAGTGCATAAAAGTTATCGCTTTCAAAATTAAAACGATAATATTCAAGTTTTGTTTCAAATTCTGTTTCTACATTTGTTCAATCTTTTATATTAAAGATATACACTGAAAGCTTAGAAATCATATTTAAAGAGTATCTTAGTTTACCATCAGCTATACGCCTAATATCCTATAGTATATATATGTATAGTATATATATACTTTATATATTATATATATATATTAGTATCATATATATACTATACTATATATTTTTTTGTTTTTTTTTTTTTACCAGGTTTTTGTCCACCACCTACTCACGGGCAGCATGCCCTATTCAGGAGGACGGGGGTGTTGCACCGGGCCCTCAACAATATCCAACAACTAAAGCAAAGTTACGCAGATGAGGCGCAAGACGCAGGGCTTTGAAAGGGTGGCTGAGGGGATGCAGAGTTGTAAATTCATTGCGTGCTTTTCGTAGAGCAGGAAACAAGGAAGAATGGAGAAGAATTCATCAGAACAGGATGTGGCAGAAGGAAGCGAACACCGCCGATGCGCACTCAAGCTCTGGAGTTACCTACATCAACACACAAACTTCGTGTGCAGACAGCAGCACCCTTTTCTCTAGTGAATGACGAGGGCGACGTAAAGGTGGAGGTTGTACACGAGTGATAAGCTCCTCGAGCACTGCCCGCTGCCGTACCTATAGTATAAAGAGATTAAAGCCAACGAACTCGCGGGGCTGCGCCGCAAAGATAGGAGGGTCAAAAGTGAACTTGTCAGATTTGAAAAGTATCAAGGCGTTTTTATATAGTCTTGTTGCGGCCTTTGACGCTCGACCCCTATTCCACTAATGCGCCGGTGAAACCAGAGCGCCCCCCAGATATGAGGAAGCAATAGCTTCTGAGCTCCATATCGAAGGGGCGGATGAGCCCTTGTATAGCTGGAGGCAACTGGAGCAAGAGGACAAGAAGAGGCTCCTTCGACACGTCTAAAGCAGAACTCCCATTTCCAGTTTTTCTCTTTGAGGGCCGCCCCTAGCAACCGATTGTGGAGGGTCTGATGTTTCCAAGACCATCTTTTGTTGTTTCATGGTTAAGCTGCCAAGGATGATCTTACTGAGTGTTCAACAGAGAGAGACGAGAGAACCGTCGAAAGAACGATAGGAAGTTGACATAAGTGGTCTTAGACAGATGGCAGGGAGATTTTTTTTCGTTGTAGAGAGTTGTAACTTTTAATATGATATTGAATTGCACAAGGTTGCAGTTTCGACCCCACTGTTTCCGGTAGAAATTCTATCCAGGATCAGCGAGAACTAGAATCTGGGAAAACTGATTAAGACGAGAGGTCAGATTCGCTTAGAAGTAATGAGAAGGAGCAGAATTGAATTTTGTAATGTTCGAAGAATGAATTGAGTCGAGTCTATCGCATAATGAGTGCAATAGTAGTAGTTATGTGCAGGTGAGGTGATAGCCGTGGTGATCTATATTAAGTGGAGAAAGCAGGAAAAGTAGGTAGAGTAGTTTTGCAAGACAGATACCCGAGGAATCAGCGACAACTATTGACAGATAATAGGAGAAGAAGTGTGCTGTGGATGAGCAGCTCTCGCCCGATCTTAACAACAGCCGAGTATTGATGGGGGCAGATTTGAAAAGAATACTAGATCATAAGTTAAGCAATAGGAGAAGGACGGAATACCCCAAAGGAGGGAGCTTGGAGAGCCAGATGAACGGCTGGTTGCAATCCCATATATACCTAGGTCATAAGCTTTGGGACATTGCAAACCTTAAAAAAGATGAGGCCAATCTTGGTTGGAAAACATTAAATTCAGTAAGATAGGAAGTATAGTCGCCGAAGTTAACATCGAGCGGACTTCGAATAGCCGTAGTTCTGCGATCGGGAAAGAAATGAAATGATGCTTGCCCAAGAATGATCTAAGAAATAGAGGGTTGATGAAAGACAGTTTCATAACATCTTAGATAGAATCAAGTATAGAACGCTTATTGGGGCGATAGTTGGAAGTCGGAGAGGGCGGCTTCTCTTTTTTCAGGAATAGGGTTGACATGGTGCGTGCTTCAACACTGAGGAAGATGTTGTTTAGTTTGAGACAATAGAGAATATATGTTAATATGCGAGGGGCGGGGGATAGGCAAGGAATGCACACTCTTCAAAACCTCGGGAGGCAAATTGCGATCCGGCCACACCACCTTTCTCTAAACGTTTGCGTTAGTCTTCTCAGTGACCCATGGCACCGATGCAAATGTAATCCAGGCAAATCGGCACTAGGACCTACCTGAAGAGGAGAGGAGGAGGATGAGGAATTTGCCAGAACGTCCAGGGTTGTAAGTTAGAGGAAAAATAGGAAGTCGCGATAGAGATTGGTCCTTTTTTCAGCTTGGAGATTAGCAACAGAACATCAGATCGATACTAGTAGGATGGAAAGACAGATTTAACAGAGTTGTTGGAGATGTTTTTTGGCAAGAGGCCAGAATATTTTATCAGTAGGAGAACCAAGGAGTTAGCGCACTTTCGTTTGATGAGAAGCCGCTTTGCTTCGTCGAAGATAGTCCCTGCAACGGATTTCTTATGGCTGGATTTATGAAACTTAGCGAAGTAGTGGATAGGAGACCGAGATATTTTCCACTCCTATATGCGCTGTCTCTAGTCTTGAAATGGCTTAGAGTAAATCAAGCACGAATCGACTACATTGTATTTGTGAATTGATTGAGGCAGAGAAGATTTAGTCGAGAAGGAATGACTGCTCAACCCATCAACGATTACAGCTCCCACTCTTAATGGCAGAAGTCGAAGCGTCTACCTTAGAGACAAAGCGTTCACATCCTAATTATACGTAAGCATAGACGCATACGCAAGGCCCCCATTATCGCGTCCGATCAATTAGTGCCGAAAAACGGCGTAGGGGCACGGATGGCTACTGTTTGCGAGAGGGAAAGCTATAAAATTAAGAAGATAATAAGGTTTGTGTCATGATTTACGCGATATTTATTGCGTCGAAAGGTGGGTAGTTTCTTAAGAGGAAGACTGAGTGGTGAAACTAGGTCACAGTGTGTCACGGAATTTTACGGTTGGGACGATCCGGAATTGTGTGGTTGGTATTCTTTAATTAGCTTGCTCAATCGTTTGAGAATGCTAATTGAATCATCGGTCTCCCCTCCTCCCATCTAAATAAGTCGTGAGAAGGATTCCCTCAACCTATTTGCAGGTTGTGTTCATTGGATAATCTTACCCGTAATAATAGTTAGGATCTCTTCGAAGTATTTTTGATGAGAAGTATAAATTGGCAACTGGAGGTGAGAAGGTATTATAGATATTACTTAGAAAAAAGGCGTGAAAAAATCTGTTCTGTTTGGAGAACAGTAGCAGAAGCACAAGAATTATTGTAGTAGAAGGAAGCAAGATTTTAAGCCATCCACAGAACGCTGAAGTTAGGAGATTCGAGATTCTCGAGACGTGTTATCGGAGGAGTTTTATGTTAACATAGGCACATCTCCCCCTTTTAGACGGATTAATTATTGAAATAAGTTTATGTTGATATATTAATACCGAAGTTTAGAGGATGATATTTTTAGCTTATCTTGTGTCTACTAGACTTAAGAGACAATTATAGGTTTATGGGTTAGAATTAGAAGTAGGTGGTGATTCCACGGAAGTGCATGGAGGTATTATGAGTAAGCTCCGCGCTCGTTGTATAAAGTCGGAATTTGGGAGATAGCCGGCGTTCGGTGCAACGCGCGTGCCATCACACACGCATCACACACGCATACACACTCAACATTACAAAAAACAATCAGATTCAAAAACAGACAGACAGATAATAAACGAAAGGTTGAAATTAGAACTTAAACTATAGTTTTATCCATAAGAATACTGTAAATCATATGAAGATGCATAATTACTCTTATTTACATATATATATACATGCTCAAAATAAAAAAAAATTCTTGCATGATGTTTAACTTAATGCACACGCTTCACCACCACCCTAACAAATTGTGGGCAAAAACAGGCGGATGAGATGACATCGGCATAAAAATAATGCTAACCAGAAATATGTATTAAACTTAAAAATAAATATGCGTCGAACGGGCAATGATAATCGATAGGTGCTTGGGGAATAATAAAAAATTAACTTTAAAATAAAAAAAAAAATATGAAACACTAAACACCAGTTACAGACGCAGACAGACTAAGGAAGAAAAGATTATAATCCTTTAGGTACTTCAAAACTACGTTATTTACTACTAGGTTACAGTTAGTTCTAAAAAACTATTACTATGTACTATCTATACATAAATAAAAAAGTTTCAAAAACAAAATTTAAAAAACTAATAAAGCTTATTATCTTTTATTAATTATTTATATATTCTTCCATATTAAAACCATTATATGCTGATGGTGTTAAAAACGAATTAATTAGCAGAGAGCACTTAATATGACAACATGCACTGTTAATGGGGAAATATAT
Source organism: Trachelipus rathkii (assembly GCA_015478945.1). Taxonomy (NCBI): domain Eukaryota; kingdom Metazoa; phylum Arthropoda; class Malacostraca; order Isopoda; family Trachelipodidae; genus Trachelipus; species Trachelipus rathkii. The sequence goes on from JABUQX010050625.1 coordinate 35,207, forward strand.
ATGATATTTTATTATTATATTATAGTATATTTATATTATATGGTATATTATTTATGGTATGATATTTATTATTATAATTATTAGGGCTATATATATATATATATTATCATAATATATGTATATTTAATATGATTATATTAATATATATATATAATATATATATATATATTATTAGTAGTTTATTAACTATTTATATATTATATTTATATATATACTATCATACTATATATATATATATATATATATATATATTAATTTTATAATATATATAAGTATAGTATATATATCTATATTATATTTACTATATATAGTATATAAGTATCTAAGTTTTCACCGCCTATTTATGAGAGGGCGAAACTTTCCTCTAGTTTTACCTAGATCCGGACGTGGAATCGATCTTGGCTAGCATTCTGCTTTTGACGTCAGATCTTTGCGATATATCCGTTGCTAGTCACGGGGGTCAAAGTCTGCTGGTTTAATAATACACCTTTATATATAAACTGTTCTTTATATTTCCGTAATTGGGTGTATTATCTCGAGATTAAAGTGTATTATACAAATGAATCACTTTAGTTTTTATTATTATTATTTATTAATTATATATTTATTTATTATTATTATAATTATTATTATATTTATTAATTAATTATTTATTATTATTATTATTTAATTATTATTATTTATTATTATTATTATTGTTATTTGTTTATTATTATTATTATTATTTATTTATTATTATCATTCTCATCACGCCAATAAATATTATTCTTATTTCTATTTTTCAATAATTATCATTATTTTATTATTATTTATTATTATTATTATTATTATGTATTTAGACTTAGTTATTTATTAATTATTAATTCATTATATCATTTTATATTATTATTATTATTATTACTTATTAATTATATTATTATTATTAATAATTAATTATTATTAATTATTATTCATTATTATTATTATTATGTAATTAATTATTAATATTCATTATTATTATTCTATTATTATTCTTTTATTATTATTATTTATTTATTCATTATTAGTCATATTTATTAGTGAATGCAAAGCATTATACAAAATGATCATTATTATATTATTAATAATAATAATAATATAATATAAATAATAATAAGTAATAATAATATTAATAATAATAAGTCATTAATAATTTATAAATTAATAATAATCATAATAATATACAATTATATAATAAATAATAATACATAAGAAATAATAATAATAATTTAGCAAGTATTGATAAGAGATTAAGATGATTTTTTTATATTATTTTATCTACCAAAATAGTTAATAATAATAATCATAAAATGGAATCTAAACAATCTGAAATTTTTGTTCCCTTTAAAGCTTGTTCTGTTTTTTTTGAAGTCAAGTTTGCTGAATTATCAACTAATGAATAACAAACACACTTAAAATTCGTTTCACCTGCTAAAAAATATTTCATGATATATATAATTACTAATAATAATATTACTAATATAATATCATATTAATAATAATAATAAATATAATCATATATATATATAATATGAATAATAAATAATAATAATATAATGTGATTAATTAATAATAATAAAGATGAATAATAATAATTATATATAATAATAATAATATATAATACGATAATAATATTAATAAAATAATATATAATTAATATAATATAGATAATAATAATTATATAGTAATATAATAAATAATAATAATTTAACGAGATTTTAATCATAATAAAGAATAATAATATAAAATAATATTAATAATATATCAATATATAACTAATAATAATAAATAATAATATAATAATAGATAATTTTTATAAATTTTATTATTATATATAATCAATATTCAATAAAATAAATATAATAATAATAAGTATATAATAATAAAATATAATATTAATAATAATAAGTCATAATAATGAATATAATAATAATAAATATATAATAATATGATAGATAATAAATATTCATTAAGTAAATAATAATAATATAAATAGTAATAATTATAATTAATATATCTGGCGTCTCAGATAATGTGATGCTGCGATCTGAATCTTAGTATATTGACCTATACACAAGTCTTCATGAAGATGCACCCATATATAGTATATTATATATTTACCTAGAGTACATTATTATATAGTAACTAATAATATAGTAGTAATATTATATATATATATAGTAGTTAGTATAACATATAGAATATATATATAGTTTTATGCTCTGCATTTAAACTCACACCACCCTCCACCTAGTCTCACTCCACCCCCCCCCCCTACCCCCCTACTCATCCACCTCCCCTACGGCCCCTCACCCGCTAACTTAAACTCTAACTTTAACCTTCGCCATGCATACCCCCCCCCCCCCCCGCCCCCCCCCCCCTACCCCCCTATCCCCCCTCCCACCCGCCCCCCCTCACCCCACCCTACACACTACCTCCTCATCCCCTCTCTACACCCCCTCACCTCCTACCCCCCCCCCCCACCCCTCCCTCACCCTTCCTCTGCACACACCCCTACCCCTCACTACCCCCTCCACCCCCTCCCCACCTAACTACTCACCCCTCACCTACCTACCTACCTGTAGGTCACATCTATACATGTACTATATTACTACTAACCCCCCCTACCCCTCTTCACTACCCTGGGCTACTCCTACCTCACTATACATATCTCCCTACCTATATACCCTCCCCCGCTCCCTACCTATACCCCCCTCACATACTCACCCCTCCCCCCTCACCCCCCGTATAATAATACTATATCATATATCAATATATATTCATACTATATATACTATATATTATATACTATTCTATATACTAAATATACTATATTATCCCCCACCCTACCCTTATTACTCCATCCTCCATTTATATATATCTCATATCTATAATTCTCTATATACTTATATACTATATACCTATATAAAGTAAGTACTATCAATATACCCCTACCTCTACTATATTCCTATATATTATATACACTCATTAGGTACTACTATAACCTAAAATATATTGATATATAAGTCTCCCGCTCCGCTCATCCCCCCGTCCTCTTCCTCCCACCACCATCCCACCGCCCCCCGCTTCCTATTCGCGTGGGTGCAGTATATAATATATATAGTACTATATATATATATATGACGATATGTAGGTATAGTATGATAGTATGATGAGTAATTATAGGGTATAACTTATTATAATCTATATAGATATTCATATATAATATTATATATCACTATATCATATTTATAATATACGTAAATATATACATTATTACTAGTAATATAGTACATAGGTAATAGTACTTATGATAAGCTTACTACAGTATAATATGATAATAGTGATAGTATATAGTATAGTATATAATATATATATATATAGTACCTATATATATATATAGGAAGTACATATAAGTAGATTTTAACACACTTTTATACTAATTATAAATATTATTATACTACTTATATATATACGGTATATTATATATATAATATTATTAGTATATTAATATATATATATTATATATATATAGTATATATATATAGTATTATATATATATATACCGGTATAATATATATATAATATATTATAATATTTATATATAATACCGGGTATATATATATATATATATATATTATATGATATATATTTATAAAATGATATATAATATTATATATAATATTTATTATATGTTTTATATACTATATTATATACTATAAATATATAATATATATATATATATTATATATTTATATATATAGTATATATATATATAGCTATTATATATATATATGATATATATATAGTATATTATATAGTAGTACTAATATATTATATATATATCAATATATTATATATATATTATGATATATATTATAATATATATATTATATATTATATATTATAATAATTATATCATCATATATATATGTATACTATTATATAGTATATAATATATATAATATACGGTATACGTATATAGCTAATTTTAAAGACGGGTATTAATAGGCAAGTTCGTCGATATACAATAAATTTTATGCAGTAAAAACAGTAATGTATAATATTCTAACTAATAAAACAATACAAATAGTAACAGAAAATGTACCATATATTGATAGTTATATATTTAATACATATAGTACATATATATATATAGGTATACTAATATTCTCTTGTTTATTATATAATAATTAATAATTACTGTATTTTTACCTTTAATATACCACACCCTTGTATATATATATCACATATATATATATATAATATATAATTATATATATATATATTAGTATATATATATTATTTATATATAATATTTATCTACTATATGAATATATATATAGTATTCTATATACTTTTATTTATATTATTGATACTTTAACTATGATACTACATCTCTATATTCTGATATATTACTATATTATATTACTACTATATTTCCCTTATTCTCACTTACCCTCTATAGGTACCGTATTATTTACTACCTCTTATCTACTATTAGCTATATATTAATAATATTATATCTTTATATATTATTTTAGTAATATATATCTTTATTCCTTTATTTATTACTATGTTATTAAAATAATGATATGGATAGTCAGTATTATACGCTTCTATCTATATACTATTACTACTTATATATACAGTATATCACTGTTATCTATTAGTATATCTATACTTTTTATATTTTGATACTCTATACTATCATATAGTATAATTGAATCAATCCTGAAGATTCACTCTCTCAACAGCCCAAGGTTGCAGCAATTC
>JABUQX010050625.1:42500-45482 GCA_015478945.1 Trachelipus rathkii
TATTACTATAACTATATATATTATAAATATATATTATATCTATAGTATAATTACAATTAGTATATATATAATATATATATATATTATATATATAATATTTACTATTACTATTACAATACATGATAAGGTAATCTATAAGATATCAATAACATGATAGATAATAGATAAATGAATATTAACTAAGAATGAGATATATGTAGATAGTGAATATAATAATATAAGATAATAATAGATTAATAAATAATAATAGTAAATATAATAATATAATAATATCCAATAATAATAATTAATAATAGATATAATAATTAATAATACTAATAATAAGAACAGTTCATAATTGTTTTAAAATTAATTGGTTGGTTAAAGCGTTCGCGTTTTAATTAAAACAATCTAACTTACTGTCCATTAGCAGCTCCTTTTAATTATTTTAATTAATAAAGGATTCATATAACTTTAAGTAATGTTAACTAAAAAAATAATATTTATTAACCAAAATCCAAGGATTTCAAGCTAAACCTGCTGGTGGGCAATGTCTTTGAGCACGTAGAGCGAACTCTATCGTAAATACTATATATTAATATATATATTATCATATATTATTATATATAAATATATATATAGTTAATTATTTATTTATATATAATATAATATATTATATATATATATATATATATATTTATATATACTATATATAATAGCTATAATATGTTAATATGTACGATTTTTTCTTTTTACGTCTGGCAAGCGGCAGGTTATGTTGCTGGCTTTGTCAAATATAATACTTACGAAAATGAACTTTACTAACTGTAACGCGTCCGATAGCAAATAATTTCACTCTTATAGCGAACCAGAGTAGATCACCGCAAATTTCCAGAATAAACTAATATTAATTACTTAGAAATCAGGTTATTACTATCAAAGCTAGTGTTTTTTTTAAAATTTTTTTTATAAATTACTTTCTTTTTTTCACTTTCCAAATATAAAATTTTAATATTAATTTAATTTTAAAAATTCTATTTTATTATTATTAAAATGACTAAATTATTCTAGGTAATTGCTACCTACCTACCTACCTATGTATATTCCACTCAGATATAATATGTATACTATATATATCCCTACCCCTACCCCCTCACTACCGCGACTACCCTCCCGCCACCTACTCACCCCCTCACCCTAACCTACACCCCCCCTCCCCATATACATATATATAATATAATACTACCCATCCTCACCACCCAGGATACTTAATATATATATTATATATATATATATATATATAATTAACCTTCAGACATTAACCTTGTAGACTATATAAGTTTCCTGCTATTCTAGTTAACTAACTCCTGCAGTATAGTATATAATATATATAATTAGAGTAATAATATAAGTAAAGTAATACTTCACTCATCACTCACCTATATTATATACAATAAAAACATATTATTATATTTGTATATATCACTATTAATATAGTATCACTATGATATATATACGTAGGTATATATATATATATAACTGATAATGTATATAGGTAGCGATAAGTATAGTATACGTAGATTATACTTATAATAATATATATAGTATAATACATACTACTCATACTCATATGTATGTACATATATTATCATCGGGAGTTATATATATAAAATTAATATATACTATATAATTTATATTATTATAAGAATATATATAGAATACATTATATATATATATATATTATCTCCATAGATATCGATGTTATAGATATATATCATATACATCTCACATCACCAAACATCACACTACGGTATATATATATATATATTGATCTATATCATATATTATATACTATAATAGTAGTATGATATATATATAATAACGTATATTATATATATATATTAAGAATATAATAAAAATAATATATACTTCATATATATAATATACTTAAATATAAATATCTATATAATATATCTATATATATACTATTATATATATTAACATCTATATATATATGACATAAGTGCATATTAAATATATACTATATATATATATATTATAGTATCAGTAGTAATATATATATATTAATAATAACATTTATATACATAGTAATGTATCAATGTATTTATGTAAGTGAAAGTGTATTCATAATAAGGTATAGTATTGTATAATATATACTGATATCTATATATAATTACGGGGGTACATATATATAATTATATAGTAGGATATATATTGGATAACTTTCTTTATATGTATATTATCTATTAGGGGTGATATTACTATTATATATCATAGATATATATATTAACCTATATTAAATAATTTAGTATCATATATTACTATATAGCTATTATATAATATATCATGATTAATACTATATGAAGTATATACTATATTAGTAAATTAAGTTATATATATATATATAATTATCTTTATATATATATATATATATATTATATATATATATATATATATGATATATAAGTCATAGCTTATGTTCTATAGTAGGTGCGCCTAGTCTGCTTTGAACAAAGCACGTTGTATAAAATACTTATATCTATACAATGTACTACATGTAGAAACAGATGGATAAAATTCTTTTTTACTTTATACACGAATTTTGAATAAGTACAAACAATGCTAGACACGTTAAAAAGTTAATATAAGAACGTTTTATATGCTAAGTTTGGATATAAATGATATATATATATATATGTAGATATATATATAATATATAGTATATATATATATATTATATATATATCTTTATATATTATATATACTATTTATATATATATGTATATATATATATAGAGTACGGGTATATATATACTATATAATATATAGTATATGAATATATTTATATAGTTATCTATATATATATAGTCTATATATAAGTAATATATATTGTATAATATAATATATATATATATTCATATATATATAGTATATATATATAAATATATCAGTAATACTATAATATAATATATATATATACTA
>JABUQX010050626.1:0-10000 GCA_015478945.1 Trachelipus rathkii
CGGAAGAGAAGATGATTATCAATACGCTCGCGCTCACCCGCTTACCTAAAATTTTTAAAGAGTAAATTGTCTCGCGCAGAATAGCAAGAACGACTGAGTAGGGGCGGACATTAGTTGAGTGAGTATCCGTTTCAAGTTGCAAGTGAAGATTCGCAGTTAGGACTAATATTGAACGTCAAATAGACTAATGCTAAGATACAATCGTCTCTGATTTCATAGAGCGGAATATATTTAAGGATAATGTGCTTTGTGCCAGACCTAGAAGACTTTGATTCATTGAATGATTTTCATCAACAGAACAAAGCAGACAATCTTTGTTTGTTGAACGTTCATGAAATTTCAAAGGAGACATGTATCTTATCGAATTCTGTTGACTTGATAGAATTTTTTGGGAATATAGAAAACTCATAGATTATCGAGCTTTTTTGGGTTTATTCTCTAACAGATAATATTTAATTTTGACTAAGATTTTAGGAGGTATGGAGAGTGAGTATAGAAGACTTGAAGAAAAAGTTTTAAAAAGGTTTAATCCCGATCTTAAGTTTCGTAGAAATTTAGAGAATTAGTCAAATAGAAGAAGGAGTCTTGTTCCAGACTAACCATAGAGCAGAACAAGATAGAAGGAATACAGCTAGAGTTTCTGGTACAGAGAACAATAGCATAACAGTGAAGTTAGAAAGAAGAAACATATAACTCTGAGGCGAACCATGGATGGTGTAAAAAAAGAAACTTCTAAATTTCAGGAAAAGCACAAGCCTTTCCCAAAGTAGCTAATTAAGGAGTAGTTAGAACCTCCAGTAAAGAGATAGTCAATTGGTATTATTGCCGGTAAAATGTGAATATTAGGTCACTTCCGAACTGTGGTTGGAATACTACATATGTAAGTATGTAGGAAAGTGTCATGCCGGGTCGAAGTCTAATGCCGAATGCTTATGGATCCTAATGAAAATGAAAAATAATATGGTATACCATATAATAGAAATAGATTTTGATAATGGGGTCAAAGCTCGAAGAGTCGAGATTAAAAATGATTAATACTAGAAAGACAAACTCTTACTCAAAGAATGAGCGTAGCTATCAAGGTAAGAGTCCAAGAAGACAACAGAGTTACCTGATTCTAATCATAAGGCGGATCCAGAACATGAGTGTATATTATTCTGAGGAATTGTAGAAAGAGGAACGAACAGTTTTTTCAACCCGATCTCTCCGACAGAGAACAAAATTTTTGATTCCAGGCAAAGATTTAAATGAAGAAATGGTAAATAGAACAATAATTAAAGAAAATACTTCAAGCTTAAAGAAGAGAGGTGTTATAGTAACCTCTAGTTTCTTTGGTGTAGGAATTAGACCCCCAAAATTGGGATGTCATTATTTTTTGTCAATTTTTGACTCCAACAAAAGGTCAGAACGAGGTTGAAGTTCATAGCCTACTAGATTTAGGGAGCACAACCTGTTTGATATCGTTGGATAGATTAGGAAATAGAAAGAGAAGGAAGATTTAAACTGTCTCTTAAAGAAGCTAGTATTATAGTTCAAGGATTGGGAATCAAGATGATCACCAAAAAAAAAAAAAAAAAAAAAAAAAAAAAAAAAAATGGAAAAAAAAATATAGAAAGAAGTTGATCCTACTTCCTAAGGCTACACCACAGTATTACCCAGTTACTTTTGTGTGTAAGACTGGAAGACTGGAGCTTTGGAATGCGAATTCTATTAGGTAACAAGTTTTTAGCTAACACTACATATACAATTAGCTTTCGTTCATCGCAATTGAATCTTAAAGAAGAGGAAACGAATAACGTTAAAAATCTTTGGCCAAGTTAGAGAGCTTTTTCTCAAGAATTAAGAAAACATCATTCAGTAATTCTGAAATGATGAATAATCATGAAATATTCATAGAATATTTCTAATATTCCATTATATGTTAAAGTAAACATTACAGTGATATGTATAACCAGTAATTTATAGAGGCTAAGATGAAAGGTATACGAGATTAATTATAGAGGCTCAGTGAAAAGCTACACAAGAGATTAATTAATCAAAGGCTCCATTCTGAAAGCTACACAGAGATTAATTATAAGAGGCTCATTGGAAAGCCTACAAAGAAGAATTATTACTAAGGTCATTGGAAAAGCTACAAAGAGAATAATTAATTAAGGATATTAGAGAAGTCTACAAAGGAGAAATAAATATAGAATAATCCTGTTATAACACCATAGCGTCGAAGGAACTTCCCAACTTCCTCCAGTAGAGGGAAGGCACTTTAATAGCAGATGAGGAAGTAGAAGGTTCAGTTGCTTTAATAAAGAAACAATGGCCCTGCTCACTCTTATGGTTATTTGAAAGTCAGACCTGAGAGTAAAGAAGATTTGAAACTGGAAAAGTGTTTAATAACACCTGCTTTTTCCTTAGGGCCATTATATTTTGCAAACTCTGTATGTCCAGTAAGAAACAATGAAGTTATTTTGAGTTATATTATCAAGTGACAAACTTTTTATTATAAGAAGAATAAAACATAGGGAAATGTCATCAATTTTAAAAGTTTAATAAAGAGAATATTTTATAAAAACGCTATTGTATAGAGAATAAGCAAGAGGATCTACTTGTATAATGTAGACCTGCTCCAGATAATTTATCAATAACATTGAAAAATGAATAAGAGAGATTATAAAGATATCTTAAGTAAAGAAGAAGCAGATGTTCTATTTTACGAAACCTGAGCGACTATAGAAGAACTTTTGGCTTCTTAATGGAATATAAGGACGTATCGCTTTAGACGAACGATGCCAGTTCTGTTGTCCTATCGAAGTTGAAATAAACTTACTCAGACGCTCCAAAAGTTATTTTTAGAAAACAGTAACTGTCTCCCAATTGTACTTGAAGACATCGATAATTTTACCAGATGCAGTTGAAAGGATATTTAAAGCTGCTATGCCACATAGTTCACCGTACTGGTATGGCCAAAAAGAACTCTAACAAACCAAGAGTCTGTATTATAGGTACTTAAACTCTTTCAGCGTACCGGACGTGTACCCATTGCCCTCAATAGACGAAATATTCTCGTCCCTAGGAGGCAGTACGATTTTTACTAGTTGTGACTTGATCGATGCTTATCACTCCCTCGAAGTCGAGGAGGAAACACAGAAATTAATGGCTTTCCGTACAAGGAAAGGATTATTCTGCCCAACCAGATTATTATTTGGGCACCGCAATGCCCCAAGTACCTATGCTAGAACGATGCAAGTCGCGTTAAACCATTTATTAGGACCTATTGCCCAAGTGTATTTAGATGATGTCTTAATAATGGGAAAAAATAAGGCAGAACATTTTGAAAACTTAAAGAAAGTTTTTTACTGCATTTAGAAAAAACAAGTTAAGAGTCAAATTGACCAAATGTCATTTTCTACAAACTTCAGTATTGTATTTAGGATTTAAAATAGGAAGAGACGGAATTTCATCAGGATCAGGAGATAGAATAATGAAGAGTTTCGTCTCCAGCAATCGTTTAATGAAACCACAATCTTTTTAGGATTTTCTCGTATTTTCGCCTTTTATTAGTGCTTTGCCTAGATTGTCGAAAACGCATTATATAGACTTAATAAAAAAGCATGTTAAGTTCGGTGAAGGAGAACACCAAAAAGGTTTGACTCTTAAAAGAGAATTGGTTGTTTCAACCTCAGTTAATCTTTCCAGATTATCCAAGCCTTTTTTTAGGTTACAGACGCTGCGACTATGGAATAGGGGGAGTTCTTTATCATGTCAGATACGGCAAGGAAAAACCCGTTGTTCTTTTTTGTGTAAAGAGTGTTAGAGGCAGTAGAACGCAAATTGATATTATATGAAAAGGAATGTTTTAGCTGTTGTCTTCTCACTACAGAAGTTTAAAAATACGGTGTTTGGGTTATCCCATCACCATATTTGATGATAATGAACCTGTTTCTTATATTTCGTATAGCAACAGATTCGAGGACGATTAGCCGCTTGAGATTGATATTTGTTAATAGTTTTTTCGCCACTATAATATTAGACGGGAAAAAAAACATACGCTGATTATTTTTGAGTAGGCATCTGCAGCGAAAGTCCAAAGTCTATTTTCAAAGGAGAAAGAACCGATGTACCAAGAAAAGTTTTTATTTTAACGAAGAAACTTTTTATAGGGACAAGAAAATTGCATAGATTAAGAATTAGTTTAAGTGGGCTAAGGAGAAACCTAAAAACTTAATCACATATTTTCCATAGAAAGTATTGTACTAATGCAACTAAGAAGGAACCTTATGTAAAAAGTACTCAGATAGCTGATGCTATCAGTTATGATCAGTGCCATTCTCACTTGGAAGTGGGCATGGAGGACAGCAGAGGACTGAAAAACGAGTTAGAGAAAGATACGTTTTTCCTCATCTAAGTAAGTTAGTAAAGGAGTACTGTTCCCAGTGCGTGTCATGTGCTAAGGTTAAAGGTCCTAGGCCTCCAAAAGCTGAAATAAACAGATGGCCTCTTCCTTATACTCCGTTTTCTAGTGTGGATAGTATAGGTAAACTTCCCACATGTTCAGTTTCAGGTGCCAAACACATTCTCGTATTCAGAGATGTTTTGACACGATATTGCGAATTAGTCGCTTGTAAATCAAGAACAAGCCAAGAATTTGCTCGAGCTTTACAAGAAAGAATAATATGCCGACATTCGAGCCCAGAAATTTTAGCCTCGGATAATAAAAAGGTTAAGTATTCTGCCCTGACAAAACATGTAAAGCTTGAAGGATGAAAAAGGTTAATATTCTGCCTACAAACAGTCAGTATGGGTAGTTTGAAAGTTGGAATGCCAGTTATAATTGAATTTCCGTCCGTCATGTTGTAGGAAGGGAAATCACGAGAGATTTGGTCAAATACTTATCTTTTTGCTGCAAGATAGCAATTTAAGTACATCGTATTAATGATCAATTGATTCTTCTCCACATTTCGTCATGCATGGATATATTAAAGAGACTTCCCTATCGAGATGCCTGATTATGTCTCTCCATGTTACAAATGAATCGAAAAGAGATTCATATCATGATGAAGGTAGATGTCCGTAGTGGAAAATGGAGCAATAAGAGATTAGCTAGAGAAATCTAGGAAAAAGAACAATTGAAAGGTGATTGGAACAGCGCACAAACATGCATACAAGAGATTGAATGGGCGATTATGTTTTTTTGTAATATGCTGTAAAGATAACAAGAAAGAGTTCTAAATTGACAAAGATTGGAAGTCTTTTCTTGTATATATAATAAAGGAGCAGAATAACTTAATGGCTTTGTGTTTTTGAAGATTAACGAAGGTATTTCCGGTTCCTCCGGGATAAATGTAAAGAATATTATTCTAGTGATAAGTATTACAGAAAGTCTCTATTTTCAAAATAAGATGTCAATACTTTAGGAATCGCAGATGCTTCAAGAACATTGGATTAAGAAAGATACAAGTTAGAGTAAGTCAGGCTGTGGATAATGAAGATAGTGGATCACTAAGGAAGGATTGATCTAAGAATGCTCCAACACTTCTTCGTGTTGCCGCTAAGTTTTATGATGACAAAATGTTTATATGTTTCTCTCAGGATTGCACAGAGATAAACCTCCCAGAATCCGTGTAGTATAGAAACACACTTTCTTGTAACAAAAATACTGATACCTATAAGGAAGTAGAGTTGATGAACCTTATCTCCGCAACAGAACTCAGTAGAGATTAGGACCGTCTCTATCTTTACCAATCGACAAGAGGATTCATGATATTTCAGAATTCTGCAATGAGACGCCGTTATTCCAGAAGTACAAGAGGATGCTTTGGTAACACGCCACTTGCGAGATTGAATGTAGGGGAAAATTGTGCAAGTTCCGGAAACACTTCCCAAAGAGATGTGGGTAACCCCCAGAAGATATGGATTTATCAATCATCTGGGCACAAGAATGAAATTAGAAAGAAGATCGTCGTATAACTACCAGCATAGAGGTCTGAGGGATGTGGAATTCGAAGAGTTAAAGAAGTCAACAAGAGAGATCGAGATAGAATTCTCTTCATTCTACCACCAAGAACGGAAGAAGCAACAATGGAATCATCTGAAACAGAATTACAGAGACCTCCAGTTGTTTTGCCATTGGAAATGACTAGAAGAGGAAATAGACTTTACTATTTGCCTCCTAAGAGTTAAATCTCTAGATTGTATAAAATTTTTGTAAATAAATATTTTAATTTTATTTAATTATTGTGTTTTTAACCTTTTGGTTTAGGTTGTGAATTAGTGTCATATCACACAAATACAACAATTTTACACTTTCTATTCATCATTCATTTATTAGAGTCCTAATACTTTTATTATGTCCGTTTACAATTCGGATAAATTTTTTTTGCCCCGGGGGTCGTTCTTCTTTTGAAACTAAAAAACCCAAAAAAAAAAAAATTTGAAAAAATTTAAATTTACGTTTCGTAAAATAACGTTTATATACTTTTATTATTTATTAGTAACATGTTTTTATTATTATTTTTTATTTTAGAAAGAAAAACAAATAACAATCGAAAAATGTTCGTTTACATATAGAGATATATAAAATTATGCAGCTTGCTTTTATATATTAAGAATTTTATTAATATTTAATTTTGATTTAAAAATATTAGTTTTATGCTATAATTGACTTTGATTAATATTAATTAGCCTGATCAGCTTTTATTGATATTAATTAACCTCATGCTATATAATCTTTTAATTTTAATTTTCATGATAATTATAATCAATTGCTACAATTTTAAGTTTTACTTAAAGCTTCTTTAATTTTAATTTTCATTTTAATTATAATCAGAATGTTGAAGATTTTATCTTTAGTTTATTATCCAAGATCCAATAAACTTGATTTCATTTTATGAAGTTCATTTTATTTTAATTATTTTAATTATTTGATTTCATTAATTAAATTTATTATCAGAAACATATCAAACTTGATTCAAATTTTAAATTTTAAAATTAACGTAATTCTAGTATAATCATAGGTAACTTTAAAAAGAATTTAATTTTAATTAATTTATTTATTTTAATTTAATGAAACGGCGACTTATTAAATCGAAGTAATAATCATTTCAGCTGTATGAAATGTTAGCGTCAGGTTGTTGCATTACTATCTTTACACTGCAGTCTTATCCATCTCCACTAACATTAATGAAGAAACAAGAGTACTGCCAGGTATCATTTTGTATCACTCCGGTGAAGTAAACTTTATTGAAGGATATCTTGACTTGATTGTATCTTTGGAATGCCCATCAGAAATTAAAACTACTATTTTTAGAACCACTAAAATGATAGATACTTTAAAAGATAAATTTTTACCTGCATTTAATGATAATTTTATTAATATTTCCATAAATCAGCGAGCACATAAATGGGAATTTCAACTCATTAAAATTAGAACTAAAGTAATATCCCTTAAATTAGCTGAAATTAAAAGCTTACCATGGGTTCACTCCCAAACAAGATTTAAAAGAGCTGCTTTCGAATTGGGAGGAGATATTCTTAATTTTATTTGGTACTGCTACTGATAAACAAATTAAATTTTTAAGAAAAGATAAACATATTTAGACTTTGCGAGTACCTCGAATTTATTAGTTAATGAACTAGAACAATTGAACGTCAAATCCGATTGTCAGAATTAAAATTACACCTTACAAAAATAAATTGAATTGTAAACAGATCTAGACCTCACAACTACTGAATAACTAGGTAGATCAATATTACTTACATTAGTTTTGAACTTCAAGTTACAGTATCATGATACTCTTAGTTGAAATCATTATTACATTAGCGAAAAACAAGTAACTAATGCAACTTTATTCACCATCTTTTGTTACTGTATAAATAAAATGACAAGACACTAAATACAATTCCTATATACCATTGAAGCGTACAACATATCATTCATTTTTAAAATACTCATGACTATAAATATAACCACCTATCCATTTGAAATTATTACACTAATTCCCCTTCATTTCATAATGGATTTATTTCATATAAGCTTAATTCCATTCCAACATTTTATTCATTTATGAAGTCCGTTCGAATAATGTTCATACACGAATAATAACCTTTCGTTTAATTATGGTCAGCGAAAATATACTTATTTACGAAATTCAGTTCACGACTATTGTCGCAACATAGGGAAAACAGCGGTTTGCCCTCAATCACATTTACATCCATTGATGACAAAACATGCTTGCTTTCGCTTCTGCTTAACTATACTACTAATTTCTCGTCATGTCCTATAACTATTTTCAAATCAAAAGAACCTTTCACAGTAACCCTAACATTTCACTATTATATCTTTCGCAGAAAAAATTAGAGCTTCTATATCCTGCGAAAAACCCCATTCTGTACAGCATATAAATAATTTTATTTTCAATATTCCTCATGGTTGTACTTTTACCTCTGCTAATCAATTTAAAAATCCCATTCATTTAGAGAAAAATATTTCATTAACTTCATTAATTGCCCAATCTGATAAAGTTTTGTTTAATTTTTTTAACTCATGTTGCTTTACCAAACATTTCTTCAGCATTGTTCCCAATTTCAAATATGAAGATAGTCCAGTGGATAAGAGACTAGAATGTATTAATAATACAACCACCCATTAACACTCTTTATCTTTTCTCAGTTATTTAATCCATATATAGGGAGGACCTAGTGTTATCTTTTCATTTTCATCATAGTGATTATTTATTTGACTTGTTCTTATAGAAACAGCATTGTGTAGAACAGATGTTTGAAAGAATTAAAATCAGAACCAAATATTTCCTTGCATGAACATACATTTCAACCTTCCATTAGAGGTACTAGTTCAAAAATTCCCCAGAATCAAATGAAATTGAACTTGGTACCCCCTAAATTAGGCAATCATTAATACCAACCTCCGATGCCACAACCTATTCATATACGGCAATCTACTTCTCAAGAAGTGGAAGTATATTCTAACATTGCTAACTTGGACTAATAACCTTTCTACATGACTAATGCCCTTTCTGCATTTATTTTTGAATTATATGTTTATAGTATTATTAGAATTAAAAATCCTTATGAATTTTTAATTTTCTGAGGCAGAGTCCTTATTGTAAAATTTAGATTTCTCAATAAATAAAATCAATAATCTTTATTGATTTGAAAATAAAACATATATTTCAAATAACAAACTCTGTTTCGAAATTCACTATCTCAAAACATTGGCTCTCTTGCAACAGTTTTTGTTTAACTAACTTTTCTCTTAATATCTTTTTTATGGCCTGAATCGGCACTTTGTTGAGCTTTTGGACCGTCAAGTTGGCGCCAGAGATGTTGAAATAGGTCTGTGAATCATAGTTCCCAATCTAGGAATCAATCCATTCCTAAATCTATTCCTAAATCTAGGAATCAATCTAGATTTAAATCTAGATTTATTCCAAGAAATCCATTTTAGACTTCACTTCAGGAAAGGGATTGAGAGACCGGGAGAATGGTGAGGGAATGAGAGGGAGAAACTTTAGGGGTTTAGAGAGAGATTAGAGTAGGGGATTAGAGAGGGTTTTGGAGAAAACGATCTTTTAAAAAGGGTTGGACCACAAGAAAAGTCGTTCGTTTGGGCCTGAGACCTGCTTAACTAACAAGCTAATGAAATAGCTCCTTTAAGTGGTGTCGTATAGGCGCGAAAATTATATTAAAGATAGAAGTTTTATTAGAAAAGTGAAATCTGATATAGTATACATTATTTTGAATATATTATATATTATATATTATATATATTATATAATGTACAAAATTGTATACTGTTTTTCTTTTTCCATTTAATTTATAAAATAAAAATAAATTAAAACAGGTAAAGTTTAGACCTTAAGTGAGATAGACAAGGTGTTTCTCACATAGGATTTTTCCATCGCCTGGACAAAGGTAACAGTTAAATTATTTTAAATAATAATAATATTAATAATAATAATAAAAATAATAATAATCTTTAATCTTGTAA
>JABUQX010050626.1:15000-21432 GCA_015478945.1 Trachelipus rathkii
ATTATAATATCTATATATATATAATATATATATATTATATATATATATATTATATTATATTGTTATATATATAATATAATATATATATATGTATATATATATATATAATTTATACATATATATTATTTTATATATATATATCATATTTTAAATATATATATTATATCTATATATATTATATATTATATTTATTATATATTATATATATATATAATATTCTTAATATAATATATATATAGCATATATATTAATATATTATATATATAGTATATATATAATTATATATTATATATATATATCAATATTTCTACAATATATCATATAATATATACTGTATATATTACATTTTTTCGTATTATTACTGGTGACTGAGGTGTAGGTGATCTAATACAGCGGTCTTCAAACTTTTTTGATGGCGTACCCCTAAGACGAAAATAATTATACGTTGTAACCCCTATAGGCCTATAATAAATATAATATAATATAATATATAATATAATATAATTATAATATAATAATATTATATAAAATAATATAATATAGAATTATAATATAATATTATTAATACTAATATTAATATTTTACGACTATATATAATATAATATATAAATATGGATATTATAATATACATATAATAAAAGACACGGCAAATATTGAGAGAACCTCACACTCACGTGATACACGATCGTACACTCCCATGTGATCGTGAGCCTACTACTTTGGCGTACTCCCAAGTATTGCTTTGGGTACCCCCGGAGTACGTGTACCCACTTTGGAGACCACTGATCTAATATATCTGTCATATTGATTAATATTTCGAAATACTCTAGAACAGGGGAATCAAACGTACGTTCCGCGTTACTGGTCAGTCCCACGAAAAGTTTCCCTCCGGCCCACGGTTTGACTTAAATTATAAAAATAAAAATAAAATTGATAAAAAATATTCATTGCTGTTAGAGCTATTTGTTATTTGTAGTTAATTTCATTTTACAAAGTTAAAATCGTACTATCTAGCTACTCCGACAGATTGAGGCAACCCTCTAGCGCCAGCGGCACTATGGTCTTGAGATTAATTTCTGCAAGTTTTTTTCTTTTATTGAGATGTATAGTGATTAATGAAGCTTAGGTATATTTCATAAGTTCATCTTCTTGCAAAATATTATGAATTTCCCTTTAACCACGTACCCCTATATGTCAAAACAAAGAAAGATTGATAGTGAATGCAAAACAGTGAACAATCATGGGGAGATTTATACTTTTTTGCAGCAAATCGAATGGTAAGCTTTTGTGTTTGATTTTCATCAAACAAATTGCTGTTGAGAACGAGTATAATGTTCAAAGACAATATAAAGCTAATCAACAATAAAAAATACCAACGTTACGATGGAAAGCTTCGTGAAGAATTAATTTCCAAATTAATTCCTGACTTGGAGAATAGGGAATCAATTTTTAAAAACATAAATGAGAATAAAGATGCTACAGGAAGAGCCATCTATGCCATACTATAGCTAATGAAATGGTCACTTTTGTCAAAGCCCCTTTTCCCAATGTGCATTTATTGAAGATTATATTTAAAGACTTCTGAAACAAATATGTCCTGAAAAGTCTTAAATCATTTTCACATATTATATAGTATATGATATATATATATATATTATATATATAAGTAGAAATATATATATATAAACTATATAATATAATATATATATGCTTATAATATACTATATATATATATCATAATATATGTTTTAATATAGTATGATAATATATATATTATAGGCCTATATATATTATATAATATATATATATATATATATATATAGTATATATATTATATATATAATATATTAATATATATATATATATATTATATATAGATATATAATATATACTTATATATCTATATAGCATATATATATTTAAATATATATAATATATATATATATATAATAATATATAATATATAACATATATATATATATTCTCATATATATCATATTATATTATTATATATATATAATTAATATTATATATATTATACTATTATACATATATATAATATACTATTAAATATAATATATATATATATATATATTATATATATATATATAATATATAATATATATATATTATAATTATATATATATATACTCACATTATATATTATATAATATATAATAATAATCTTTAATTTATTTTTTTTGTTTTTTTTTTTTTTTTTTTATTCAGTGTAACACGAGAGCCACTCCACCGGCAAAGCCCTAATTTACTAGGAGG
Organism: Trachelipus rathkii; assembly: GCA_015478945.1. Lineage (NCBI taxonomy): Eukaryota > Metazoa > Arthropoda > Malacostraca > Isopoda > Trachelipodidae > Trachelipus > Trachelipus rathkii. Next base: position 17,278 of record JABUQX010050626.1, read on the forward strand.
CGGGTGTGGCTCAATTTTTGTCCTGAGCAGACGGAGCCAAGAAGAAGAGTAAACACAAAACTAGACGTCGACCAGTTGACGACCTGGGTCTTTCGCTTCAGTTGGGCGAGTGCTCCTAACAGTTCGGAGCTAACCGGACGCGCATTTTGGTGGCTTGTCCTTCTTCCTTGACTTATACGAGCCGACTCGCCGAATGTCATTTTCTTATCCTTACTATAATAAATATAATCCAAAATAATGTTTGTTAATTTATTAACTTTATTTAACGCTTTTGTAATATCAAACAAGAATGCAGTTTAAAATGATTTTAGTGCACCTTACGTAAAATTAAAATAGTTTTTTATTTTGGTTTAAATTTATAAAAATTTTGTATTTGTAATTCCTTTTTCTAAAACGTTTCTTGACAGTCTAAACAAATGTTCTCTCAGGAACCATCTCCTTCTCCAGCACGACAATAACTCACATTCACTTCTTGCAATCTGAATCCCTGATTTCTCTAATTTCACATTTCTAAAAGACCTGTGCATTAATTATTACAATATAATCTTTTCAATTGCGTCCATCATCACACCGCAGTCGTCATTATATATTTATATACTATATATATATATTAATAATATATTACATATATATATATAATATATATTATATAATATATATATATATATAATATATATATAATATATATAATAATATATACTATATATATAATATATATAAATATATATAATATAATATATATACCTTAATAATATTTTATAATTATATTATATATATATATCCATATATGGTAGATATATATATAATAGCATATATATATCTTATATATATATATATAGTAATATATATATAATAATTATAAGTAATACCTATTATATATATATAATATATTATATATAATATATATATTAACTATATTTTATATATTTTTATATTATATACTATAATATTATATAAATATAATAAATATAATATATATATATATAATATAATATATAAATAATTATATAATATTATATATAATATATATATATAATATTATATATATAATTATATATTATATTATATATAATAATAATATACTTATATAGTAATATAATATATATATATATAATATATATATATATATATACTCTTGACAAGGAATAATTTTGCAAAGCGCACCCTGTATATTTTGAAAATTTATATTCACAATTTAAAGATAAAACTCAGTCTTTTTGGGGATTTTGAATTGTTATTGATGAAGTATTGCTATCGCTAATATAGCACAACTTTGCATATTCATTCGAGGAATTAAGAGAATATATGCATTGTGGAGTTTTTTTTGAAGTGAGTTCGTATGAAAAAACCAACAGCAAGTGATGTACTTTTCATTTTTTGGTTACCTCTTTAGATAAATTGAATATAGAATGGAGCAAGATGGTGAGTGTTACTACAGATGACGTTCCTCAAATGATTGGGTTTGATTTAAGTGTAATATCCAAATTGTAATCAAAATTGCAGTTCGTGAATAAAAATCATCTCTATGGAGTGCATTGCATTGCACATCACAAAGTGCTTTGTTGCAAATCTCTTAAAATAAATTATGTTATGGATATTGTAGTTAAAAGTGTTAATTTTATTCTTAGTCGTTCCTTAAATCACAGAGAGTTTGGTGCCTTCCTGAATGATAATGATATTCCATATGGATTAAATATGGGCATTTCATTGAAAAGATTATTTTCGCTGCTCGATGAAGTGAAATTTTTCAAGGAAATGAAAGGAAAAATCATACCTGAACTAAATAACAATGAATGGTTTGGCTTTTATGGCTGACATGAATGGTCATTTGAAATAGCTGAGTCAAAAAATTTGGCACACACGCGTAAGACAAGTAATACAGAGTTTTTTAGAATCAATCGAAGCATTTGAAATGAAACTTGATCTTTGGGCTAGTCATATGCATTTTGACACTTTGAAAGATCTTTCCATTCATGAAGAAATCACCTTTTAAAAATACAACTGTTATAAATATCTGATTTAAAGAAAGTATTTCCATAAACACAGATTTCAACCGATTTTTGAAGGGGGAAACATGCCAGTGAAACAAGTTCAATGTTTTCTTTAAATACTTTTTTCTACTAACTTGGACATCATCCTTGAAGAACTCGAAGTTATAGAAATGAAGTGTGATGTATTGACAAGAAAAAGGGGTTTTCTCTCCAACAGCTCCATCCTGCCACTCAAAATTGCGTTCTTTTCTGGCACTATTCGATCGGCTTGCGTCGCTTCTACGGTCTTAACTAATAATTGGAATGTACTGCTTTAGACTCTGATGACGCTTCTGATTACGCTTCTGCCACTAAGGTGGGTTTAATCGTTGAAGGGATGAGCAGTTCATTCTTCTTCGACTAAATCTTTCTCTCTCATAATCCACGGTTCAATCGTGCTTGTTCTCTGGCATTCAGGCTAGAGAACGGCGCTTACAGGAGTGAAAAATTTCGTTCTCCGTGAGGTACTCTCGTAATTTTCATTCAGGCTAGAAATCGGTTGCAGGGATACACTTCGACGGAACAAAGCCGGGTTCATCAACGAAAAAGCGCTAACTCCTTGGGTTCCTCCTTACATGATAAATCTTTACTGGCCTCTTGTGCCAAATAACATCTCTAAACCAACTTCTGTAAATCTGCCTTTTCCTCCTCTTATTCGATCTGATGGCTCTGTTGCTAACTCTCCAACTGAAAGGCCAAATCTTTCTTCGGCTCCTGTTTTTCCTTTTAATTCAACACTGGACGATTCTGGCATTCTCCTCGGCTCATGACGTGTATCCTCACAGGTATGTCCATAGGTGTCTTTGCTTCCCTGTGGATTAAATTTGATGCGGGTGCATGAGACTTCTGAGATGTATAGAACGTTAGGAAGGCGGGTTGCCCGATGGCAATTCTCCCACGAGTTTGGTGAGTGAATGTGCTTACGTAGCTGACCGCCCTACCCCTCGTTCAACTATATTTCTGATGTTCAATACTGTATTTTCCGCTCAGTTTTTTGGGAGCAATCGCACATGTCCAACCTGTTCGAAAAATGAGCACCGGATCTGAGAGCTTCTAACTAATCTTGCCTCTAAGCTTCAACTTTATTTGTTCTAAGATCTTTGAAACTCCATTCCTTATAAGGCTCTAACTTTTTCAAAACCATCTGGAACTCATTCATTTTTTTTTCCGATCGCCAAGTTAACGGCTTTCCGGGCGTTCAAGGTCTACTGGGATAATACTTTAACTATTTAATCAGCATTTATGGTTTTCCCCACGCTCTAGAAACTGACGGGGAGACTTTGTGTGGTGGCGCTTGATATGATTCAAAAAAACATTTTGAACGGATTGGCAGGCGTCACTGTCTCCTAAGCTCCCCCTACTTGGGGTTTTTCCTTCTCTTTGCTTACTATGTCTAGCTTTCTTCAGTCGTCAATATCGGCTTTGGTTGATGGAGGAACTTCTCTTCTTCTTTTTCTGTAATAGTGGTGTTCCTCAGGGTTCGGTATTATCTCCTACTTTATTGCTGCTTTTCATTATCGATCTTCTCACCTGCACATCTAACTCTATCCACTCATTGGTCGATGACTTGACCCTTCATTTTTCAACTCATTTCAATTCTGCCCCGTCTTTTACTTCTAGAATTGCTCTCGTCTTAACTTTTCCGATTATTTCTCGCTGATCTGGATAGAATTTTCCGATGGGTGCCGTTTCAAGATTGTGAAATTCAATTCTTTGAAACCCACTTCTGCAATCTCCCTCTCTAAAAAACACCTTATATACTTTTCTATCTCTTTCGACGGTCTACTCGTCTCTCCCTCTTGACCACATTATAAGCATGTCTTGACCTTAACATAAAAACAAAAAAAATGTCTTGAAACCTCAACATCACAACGGTTGCTAGGGCGGCTCAAAGAAACTGGGAGTTCTGTTTAGCTGCGAGGTTTTTCTTCCTCTTCTATCCCTTCAGTTATCCATCGTGAAGGTCTTATCTCGATTTTGCCTTGTATGGATAAAAACTGTTTCTCATATCTGGGGGGGGTGCTCTGGTTTCACACGGCTTTTGGATAAGGTCGTGTCAAAGGCCAAAAGGCCATATAAAACTGTTCCTGTAAATTTCCAGTTCAAAACTTGATCCTCTATCTTG
>JABUQX010050627.1:0-2500 GCA_015478945.1 Trachelipus rathkii
AAATTATGACCAAAAATAAAATTATATAACTTCGTCACTCTTATCTCCCATATTTGCATTAACTTATTATAGCCTTTCTAGTAATTAGATAATGAAACAGAAACTTAAGCATAATATCACATGATTACTATTATCCTTCTAGAAAAACACAACTTACCTCAAATTAATACTTAACTTAATTCTTGACTATCCAATCATATAAATGCTAATGCCTTATGAACTATTGCACTTTAATTTATCCTTTAATCTATTCTAATGAAAATTTCATCTCGTATTAAAACTTATATACCTTATTCCTACTCATTATTTCCTTTATATCAATCTTTATTCGAGTTTAAAAAATGATACAATGACCCCAATTTCACTATTTCTTTGTGAATTATGTGGAATTATTCGAGAGATATCAAACTATATCTTAGAGAAATCGGCCATCAAAAACTTGATTAACTCCTCGTCGAAATGATTAGGCCAACTTAGCCTCGTTTGTCCTCTACAGATTACCATAGATGTTTTTGCTTCGCATTTATACGATGCTAGTCCTTTGTTATACCTATCTTTTAAATCTATGAATTCACTCAAATTAAGTATCATTTATTATCACCCTGCACCTATTGACTAGAATATAATAAAAAAAGAACCCCCATTAGAAACCTTTATATATATATATATACCTAGTTGCTTTTAGTTGACACATTCACCCTTATTTATTAATTCTTTTTCAGAAAAAACTAGGGCTTCAATCGCATGTGAGAAACCCAATTCTATCCAGCATGTCTATGACTATGTCTTTACTATTTTTACTATTCCTCACGGATGTGCTTTCATTTCTTCTAAGTTTCAGTTTAAGAATCCTATCCACCTAGAATAGCAATATAAAACTTTCTTCCTTGATATTATCTTATTTACTGTTAATCATAGTCTTTATTCATACTACTTTTTAATCTCACGTTGAGCTTATTCTACCTATTAACATTTATCTTTCATTGTCTTGTTCTACCAAGTTTAATCACTTAATAACTAGAAATTTAATTCTGTGAAATCTAAAAGACATATAGGATCTAAATTATAACCAATCAATGCATCGTATATTATCATATATAATATATGTATATATATATAAAAATATATATTGTAATAAGTCAAAATCTTACCAATTGAAGCTATTGAAGCAGGGCAATACTAAAGAATGTTACAGACTTACGGGTTACAATGTCAATAGTTTGTTGAAAATTGAAAAATATATTAAAAACTTCATAATATATAGTTTGTATTCAATTTTTTATTTCTATTGAAGTTATATCACCTAAATATACAAAGAATTAAAAAAATTTATATAAAACATAAAGTAATACAAATTTTTGTTAACAATCATGGATTTGTTACTAAAAAAAATCAGAATTTTTTTTGAAGATTCTATTTCAATAATCTAGCTCGATCGAGTACTGCACCTAAAATACAATTTGCTATGTTACATCTATAACCTCTCTCTCATATTGGAGTGGGAGGAACATTTCGTTTACCTATTCGATAGTCTTTTCCATTCAGTAGTTTTCTTGTCCATTTGCGTCATTTCGTTTTTTTGTATACATAATAAAGAGTATTTCCTTTTGACAAATATTGGCAATGCCAAAGGTGTCACAACTAGTAATAAACGCGGAAAGCATTATCACACTTACAGTAGCATTCACCAACATTCTTATTAAATGTACGTAAATATCCATACTAGCTAACCTATGAGTAAATGCTTACTCTATATTAAACAACCTGGTTTCAGAATAAGATCTCGACCCATTGCATCCTACAACTATCCTGTCCAACGATTTTGTCTATCTAGCTCCCAAGACCTAATCTACTTATATGACACTCTCTTCCATACATATCGAGGTACTATAATTTATAATATTATATAATTATTCTGCTCTTAGATAATCTAACGCGACTTATTCTATATAATTTAGAAAATTAATAAGTATTTTAATGTAAAGATTCTTCTTAGGGGGGGACCTTTGGTAGTTAGCTTTACACTAAGTTAAATTATATCTTTATATTATTTCCAAATAAAACGTATCCTATCATTTTATAATTTAAGTAGCATCATAATAATAACGCTCGTAATTGTTTTAATAATGAAACAAATATAGATATAACAAGTCGCTTAAGTTGAAGCTACAAAATTCCCACACAATTTCTTTACTTAAGCAAATGCGAACTACATAATGAAATATTCTACCGGTTAAAGGCCTTTGTATATCGCTATTTGCTCAAATGCGAAGCCGACTCTTTCAAATGTACAATAACGCCTCCCTCTCATCACTTCTATAGCTTTGTAAACTGTTATATTGAGATGCTTTGTGATAAAGCGCTCACCTGTGTTGTGAAAAATGAATACTGAAATTTCTTATAATCTCACCTATTACATACTTTTCCTATATATATTAATATAATATATATTATATATATATATATATATATTAATAATATATATATATATATATATATA
>JABUQX010050627.1:22500-33607 GCA_015478945.1 Trachelipus rathkii
ACCCGACATGTGTTTCTCAAAAAGAAGTTCAAGTAAACAGTTATATTGAGAGTGTGTTGTGATCAGATCAAAAAGAGTGATTCAAGGGATTCGATTACGAAATTGTGATTTGGCCAATTTATAAGGATCTTGACTGGGTTGTGATTGTAGAACTGTATAAGGGATTTGACTTACTAAGTGTGACTCACCTTTATGGAAAAGGCAAACTCTCCCAAAATTGGTATGTATAATTAAATATAAAAGTGATTATTTACGATAGTTTAAATTAAGAAAGTAGGAATAGGATTTATGACTTGCTGTTTCAATTTAACGAAATAACGTTTAAAGTTTAATTAAAAATATATCAGTGTTAAGCGTCAAAACTATGGAAAATTAGATACGAATAGGAAACATGGTTAGAATATGAGGAGAGAAACATCGGCAAGCAGAACTGTTCATATATGAGGATTTTTTTTGGTGTTAAAGGACAATGAAAATTATATTAAGCATAGTCAATGATAAAACGAAAGGTTTAGAAGTAAAGAATGACACAGGGAAAAGAAAATAGTCAAAAAGGTTAAGGAGGAATTATATAATATATATAGTATATATATGTATATATATATATAAATATAAACTTATATTATAATATATATATATCTATATTATATATATATAATATAATACTATATATTTATATATAATATTAATATATATATATATATATATATATATATATATATTATTATATATATATTAATATATTATATATATATATATAATATATATGTATATATATATATATTTATATATATATATATATTTATATATCAAAGATTTGTGGGTTTATATATATATACTGAAATATTATATATATATTATTATATTATATATATATATGATATTATTATATATATATCACTATATATATATAGTATATAATATCAATAGCTATATATATATATATAATATATATCTATCTATATATATATATATATATATATATATATATATATATATTTTTAAATATCTATTCTATTTATAGTGTATGTGTTATATTATTATTATATATATATATATATATATATATATATATATAAATAGGTATATACGTACTAGATGCTAGTTATATAGTCATGTATAGTTATCACTATATATATATATATGTAGTGTATTTTATATATATATGTAGTATATATGATAATATATATATATTATATATATACTATATATACGATATATATATATATATATATATATATATATATATATATATGTATATGTATGTGTGTGTGTGTGTGCGTGTGTGTGTGGGTATTGATACGTGCATGGTTAAAAACACATACAAAGGTATAATAAGGATCTTTTAAGATATGAGAGGCCCACATTTGAGAAAGGGGCGCACATACAATTTAGGTTACAAATACGGACGAAGGAATAGGGTAAACTCAAATTATTATTATTATTATTATTATTATTATTATTATTATTATTTTGCCTATTTATTATTAAGTTTCATCGTTATTTTTATTAGTATATCTGTGAGTGTGGATGCACGTGAAAGTAAATAGTATATTTGTTGTTAGTATATTTGTTGCTGTACGAATGTGATTTATTAAGTTATAGCCGTGCTACGACATTATTATTATAATTATTATTATTATTATTATTATTATTATTATTATTATTATTATTATTATTATTATTATTATTATTATTATTATTATTATTATTATTATTATTATTATTATTATTATTATTATTATTATTATTATTATTATTATTATTATTATTAATTATTTATTATTATTATTATTATATTTATATTATTTTTATTATTTTATTATTATTATTATTATTATTATTATTATTATTATTATTATTATTATTATTATTATTATTATTATTTATGGTAACGATTATTAATTGTTATTCCGATGGCGTGGATAACTATTGGCGTTATTTAATTTGTATTTAATGCTATTCGTGGAGGCAATAATTAATGGTTGGTTATTTTATGATTTTCAGGGAGCCGAGGTTAGACCCGAGTTTCGAGCCAAGTTTAGAGCCGAGTTCAGAGTCGAGTCTAGGACCCAACTCAAGAATTGGATTCTGAACGGACCCAGAAGCGAGGTCAAGTCCGATAAGGTCACGACCAGATATTAAGGCCAAGGCTGCAATTATTAGCCAACTAAGTTTCCAGCTAAATTTAGAGGCCCAGGTTAACCCTAGGTTAGCTACTGAGGTTAAAATCAGACTACGGAAGATTCCTAAGGTCGAAAGGTCACACAGGTCGTGTATCAGTGGATCAAGGTTATTCAAAGGAGTAAAGAGCACCTTCCGAAGGATCATTCGTCTGAATAGCGACGTTTAAAGGAAGTATTGCTCTTGTACCTCTTATAAACAGTTTGAACTGAATTTGTAGATAATAAACTTAATCCGTGTTTATATTGTATATATTTTGTTGTCGAAATAAATTGGTGTTTAATATTTAGCTTAGGTAGTAATAGGGTGTGTATAAATTAAAGTTAAAAGCCATAGGTAGATAGGATTGATATTAAAAATACTTAATTATTCATATTTATTATATATAAGAAAAAACCAGCATTCGTTTCTCTCAATCCTTTTGTCTCTTATTTTCACTGTAACAGGAAAAGTCCTCTATAAAGGAACGCAACCTTGCCTCCTTCATAAAAAGGAGACGTTACAACAAACGACTCCATTTCGCTCATTTCATTTCACTGGTGGCTCGTACAAAATTTACAGACGACCAATCGCTGATAGTGAACGGAAAAGGAAGGACAATAAAGAAATTAATCAGGTGAGGAACATTCTTTTTGTTGGTTTTGTTTTGGTTTAAAAAAAAAATTGTTTTTATATATATATATAGGGTTTTCTTTTTTTTGGTGGCATAATTAGAATTTTTTTTTTTTTTTTTTTTTTGTTTTTTTTTTTTTTTCAAATTGGGGGATAATTTATTTTGAAAATAGTAGAAATTAATGAAAAGTTTTGTTAGTTCTTTTGTTATTAAAGAGATTCCAGTCATATATCAGGGAAGTTTATAAAATTTTCTTTTTTTCTGAATATTTTGTTGGCCGTGATTTTTTTTTCTTTTGTTAATCAGTTGAAAAGAAGAAGGAGGAAGGACGAATATTTTTCTCTTCGTAGAAACTTTCGCAGTCGATGGTAGCAGATTAAGAATCCCAGATCGTTAAGGAGCTTATAAGAGAACACATAAGGAGAATTTTTTTGTAATTTTTTTCGAAGGTGCAGTTTGGAGAAATAAAGGATATATTTTTATATATATATATAGTAAGTTATATAGTATATATATTATATATATATATGATGATATATATAGCGAGATGTACTGATTTATAGTAGTATAGTATATATTTATTGATTATTATATATTAAGATATATTGAAATAGTAGGTAGTACGTGATAAGTAGTATAGTGAGTAATATAAGATTAGTACTAGTATACTAACGCTTACGTTATATTTATTTATATTTATATATAAAAATAATATATATATATATATATATATATATATATATATATATATATATATATATATATATATATATATATATTTATATATAGGCTTTTTTTTGTGTTGGTTGTCAATATTCATTTTTTTTTCCTTTTATTTTAATGGGAATTTATATATGGAGCAGGTCGATAGGAGTTAATATGGAGGAAACAAGGCAGCCAACGCGAAGAGAGTAAGTGCAATTGGGCACATTGGAAAGAATCCAAGTTGCCATAACAAAAGATGAAAATCTAGATGTTGATCGGAATACGACACTATTGAAACTTATATTACATGCTCTAGAAAGTATGAAAGGAGCCACAAGTGCAGAGAAAGGATCTATAAACGTAGAGCAGAAAGGTGAGGTGACAGAAGTTGTTAATACAGGACAGAAGACTGACCCCAAAGGAAGTCTTAACATAAAAATTAGAGTGAGGATCGAGGATCAGGCCTACCGAAATTGGAGGCTGACCCGTGATCAAAGCGTTAATACCAAAGAAGAAGCCACGGTATGAAACAGATGAGGAAAGCAGCTCAGATAAGGTGACAAGTGACCCATTTGATGTAACGAATGAGCATAGCAGCAATAGGACAAAGAGGAAGAATAAGAAAAGGAGAAGGAGGGCGGAAAGAAAATACACTTTCGACGGAAGTTCTACAGCGGAAGAGGAAACAGAAGAAGCTGAGAGTGAATTGGACCAGGGAGGAAAAACATGGCTCAAAAGGCTAGTAGAATTGGAAGAGTCAGGTGTGGAACATACTAAGGCAGTGAGTAAGATATTTATTGTTCTAGCAGGTGAAATGGTGGAGGTGATGAAGTCATTTAGGAGGAGTAATATAAAGGCTGTGAAACCTTTAAAGTATGGGAAGGAAAAAGTCCCAGAAATTTGGAGGCATTTATAGGGACTACGAAACGATATGCCAAGGAACAACTGGGTAAAAGCAAAAGGTTGTTTGGGCGGTAGAAACTTAGCATTGTTCCTTAGAAGCTCGGTACTAAGGGACACTACTATAGTATATACAGGCTAAGGTCAAATATACCAACCATAGTGGCTAGATTAAAAGCTGGTGCAAGGAGAAAAAGAAAACAGAGGCAGATAGATTTACAAAAAGAGTTTTGGAGGTTAGAGATGCGAAAAAATGAAAAAGTGGCGGAGTTTGCGCTAAGGGTTCAAACCACTTACGAGGCAGCCACTAAAGAGGAAGATAGGGACAAACAAATATTGAAGAAACAATTTTTGAATTGTCTCCCGAAAAAGATGGCAAGGAGGTTTAGAATAAGGATGGGAAATGAGAAAGAAAGCCTTAAAGTAAGGTGGAAAGATGTGCTAAACTGGGCACAGGAGGAGGACGAATTGGATGACCAGGAGGAGGAATCAAAGGATGAAGGGATACCAATATGGGCCACAATAAATGGAGAACAAAACACAAAAGGGATATACGCAGATAAAGTGCGCTATGAAAGGCCAGTGTATCAGCAGAAAACGAATACAAGGGAATACACCAGGCAAAATAATGAAAGTTATGATACTGAGGTAAGATGTTACTGGTGCAACAGGGTAGGATATTTTAAAAGAGAATGTCGAAAATATAATGGGTGGTGCTTAGGATGTGGGAGTAATGAACATCGAACTGTGGAATGTGGATCCAGAAGAGGGTTCAGACAACAAGAACAAGGTTATAGAAGGCAAGATCAACAGGATATGGGTGGACAAAGGCAGAATGAGAGGAAGCCCATCGAAAAAAAATGCTTTTTATGCAGCCAAATGGGGCATTGGAGGGATACGTGCCCATTTCAGGAACAAATAAACGAATTAGTAAGGCCACAAAAACAAGCAACTTCGGGAAACGAGATAGCTCCGCCGACCCCGGGAACGAGCAGGAGCAACACCCCCAAGTAAACCACTGTTTAAAACCAGCCAGGCTATTCAAGTTGATACAACATTGGATCCAGAAGCAGAGGAGTTTATAAACAGGAAACCTCAGGAAAATATGAATGCCTTGCCACAACGAATACCCAAAGGAAGAGGAACAGGCACAGTAAATTCAACAACTGGTATATACCATGCCATCAGTAGGACAACCATTGAAGGTAAGCAAGGCATTAATATTACTCCTTTGTTAAAATTTGTTATAAAATTAAATAATGTTGAAATGACAGCCATTATTGATTCAGGTTCACAGTATTGTATCATAGGCCAGGAACAGTTCAGAAGGATCCAGAATCCCGAAGTTTTAGAAAAAATAATGAGGTTACGAGGAGTAGGCGACCCTCAAATGGTTGTGGAATCCCACCAAACAGCAAGATTAAGGGTTTCAATTGAGGACATCAATTATGGTACAGCAGATTTCATTGTGGTTGAAAGGTTAAAAGAAGGTACGATTTTAGGAATGCCATTTTTGGTACAAAACAAAATTAAGATTGACATAAGAAATAGCTCTTTCACAAGGTATGGTGACCAAGATACAAAGGAACAAGTCTACTTTTCAGAGAAGTCCGGGAATTGTGTAAGGACGGTAATATCCTTGCCAGTGTATACTACGGAAGAAGTGAAAATTACAATAAATGATTGGGTTCCAGTAAAAGCTACTTGGATTTCAAACCAGATTAAACCCAGAGAAGGAAGGTACTATGATATGAAACCAGAAGAACTATTGGTCGAAGGAGAAGAAAATAATCAAAGAGGGTATAATAAAAGATTCAAAATACTACCAGGATTGGTAAAAATGGAATACAAAAGAAGGTACTATATTAATCAAGAAACTCGTACCAGGACAAATAAAATTTTGGAAAAAAAGAAAAAATAAGGAATAGCCCATCTAATATTGGATTGAAGAGGTCCTCGCCAAAAATATGAACAATAGAGATATTACGATAAACGCAATGGTCACAGAGGACAGGAAGACAAGGGAAGCATCGAGGAGGAATGGACAAAGGAACAATTAGAAAATAAATCAAATTCCATGGAGGATTCAACACATGGAACAAGGAAAATTAACAATAGAAGTATTATATCAGGCAAAGAGGTGTATGTTGAAGAGTGACTCAGTATTGACAACAACGTCAGATGACCAATATAGGGATTCGGTACACGATTATACCGACCATCTACCCAAGGGGCAGAAAGATTGACCAAAGGACAAATAAGAATTGGAAAAACAAGTTCAAGAAATTGTGTTAAAGATATTGTGGGAAGCCATGTGCAGCTGAATGAGCTTCCAGTGGTAACCTTGTTAGGTAAGAAGGATGGGACACTTCGGTTATGCATGACTTATAGGGCGCATAAACAAAGTGACAGAAGCAGACACAGGTTCCCAATGGCCAACATTTCGGAAACGATCTTCTCGTGTCAAGGGGCGCAATATTTTTCCTGTTTGGATCTGGTCAAAGGGTACTATCAGATGAAATTGGAAGAGGATAGTAAGGACTTTACTGCATTTTCTACCGTTAGTGGCCAATACAGATTCAAAAGGCTGAGTTTCGGGTTAAAGAATGAACCAGCAGCATTCCAGAGGGAGATGCAGAGAGGAGTACTAACGAGGATTCAGCGCGACAAGGTGCTGGTAATATCTGTGGATATTCCTCCTGATATCAAAGGATTTTAAAAGACACTTACGGGCTGTCGAACAGGGTCTACAACGGTTCTCCGAAACCAACGTCAAAATTAAAATCAGCAAGTGCAGCTGGGCTCAAAAGGAATATAAATTTTTAGGAATATTCTCAGTAGGAACTGGAATACGCGAGACTGCCAGAAATTTATGGATCAGGTAGCCAGTTGGAAGACGCACCTACACATAGGGAGAACTCAGCGGTACTAGGAATGATCACTTTCAACGTTAAGTTACTAAAACTGTTCAGAAGTGGCAAGGCACCGCTTAGATGCTCTGCCAGGAGGAAAAAGGAAAAGGATAAGATGAATGGACAGGAAGAAAGGATTCAGGCTTTCGAAAGCTTAAAGAAACTGATGAAAAGAATCTGTAGAGCTGGCATTTCCGGATTTCACAGAAGGTAGTCCAAAATTAGAGTTGTTATGTAGATGCCAGTGGATTTGGTATGGGTGCAGATCTATGTCAGCAACAAGAAAAGGAAAAAAGGGTAATAGCTTATAACTCTCATTCATTCGATGCGTTTGAAAGAAGAGCATCCACCATAGAGAGGGAATTGTTGGCTATCAGGTGGGGGTCAAGGGGGAAAGAGTGTTCCGTCACATTTTTGTTAGGTCGGAGTTTATATTATAACGAATCACCGCGCCACAAATAGAGATATAATCCATACATGAATTGGTAGCACAGTAAGTTGGCTCGTGTCTTGGACGATTTAAGCGAGTACAGTTTTTCAAATCCACTATTTTCCGGGAAAGGAAAACATCTTTGCTGCTACATGTATCGTTGTAGAGGAATCAAGAGGAAAGTAAACCGATGTCATAATTAGAGGCCCTACCAAGAGGCTTTTGAGACAGTAGTCAGGGGTTGGTTTACCCGAGGAGGTGCTGGATCGTCTTGTTTTTTGAAGCTTGACAGGAAGTTTCTACAAGGGACAACTACCGAAGCAAGGGACACCTAGATTTAAGGAAATTGCCTACTAGAGGGGTTTTGAATAAACAATAGACAGATGTATGGGGTTTGATAATAACCCGAAATCACTGCAATCTTTTAAAACCATAGTATTTCGGAAGGGAAAATCCCAGAGGTATTACTGGCAGCCAGCGATGAGTTCAATTTGAAGATCTGGCTGCATCACGGGACTTGTTGTTCAGTTGTATATATATGGGACCCAAAGCAAGGCAACGAGAAGATCTAAAAAACATTCACATTCAGGTATTAGGAGGTACTCATTTCAATCCCATTAAGAGATAATGGTACATTCCAGATGAAAAAGGATGATACGATAGTAGACGAATTAGCAATAGAAGAACAAGAGGTACCATCTGAGGAAGAAAATGAGGGATTCATTGACAGGTGAAGGGAAAGGTGGGCGAGAAAAGCTTATTGAGACACCGCACCAGAAGAGGGGGCTAAGGGGGTAAAGCCTATTAATAAGGAAGAGGACACCGGTCTCGGTTAGTTCAACAAAAGTTATCAGGAGTTGCATGCAAGACATTTCCTTGGCTGAAACATCTCAGGTGTGGCTTTTTTAAGACACAGGTATCTGTCATTAGGTTTTGGGTCAGGAAAACTGTCAGTCAGGGAGGTTGAACCATTTGGACTTAATTTTAAGAAATGGAGTGTGGGGGACTCACTTAAAATGGGTATAACAAATTGGTTGAATGCCCACAGGAGTACTGCTATCAGGATAGTACCGCTTACAGGAAAGCGAAGTTTACATTAGTAGTTGTTAAGATAGGGTTCATTCGCGGCATGCTTTTTCTTCTTGGATGAATTATTGGTGGAAACAGAGGCAATTTTGGACTTTGGAGAAGGCATCATCGCACATGGGGATGATGAGGATCAGGTTAGTGATGGTTTTTTTTTTGTTATGTGTATAATGTAATAGGTGTGATAATATAGGAATATTGGACATATATAAATTAAATGAAATAATAGACATTGAAGGAAAGATTAAGGGGTGATAGGGAATTTGTAAGAAGAGGGTATAGGCATAAAAAAAAAATTTTTTTCTTGAAACTGGATGGGTGTCATTAAAGGAACTTTATAGATATAAAGGAGGGATCTATTAATGAAGCGATGCTATACTTAGTTAAAGAGGATCGAGAGACAAGTTGGTGTGCAGTAAAGAAGGATTTAAACAGATTGGTCAGATTTGTGTAGTAATAACGGAAACATGGCCAACCCATAGGACACGGGAAAATTACAGACTTTGATGCGCAAGATACGTATGGCATCCAAAAGGTCACACTATAATCCAGGAGGTTATGCAGGACATGTCCCATTTGTCAATTGAACAAAATAGACCACAAGGTAGGTAATATTTCCCACCAGCTTTGGTAAAATTCAGGTTGCTAATCCTTTGAGTTGGTCGGCAATTGGATCGTATGGACTGCAAAAACAAGGAGAGGAAGATGTTGCTTGGTCTAGTGCTGTGGACACTGCAGCAAATGGTTCTCAGTAGACTTAAAGGATCGTCATGCAGAAGTGTCACGGGGGCATTTGAAGATAAGATGGTTACCTCGAACATTTTTGAGGCCATTGATCAGGTTTTAACAGATTAATGGGGTGGAAATACAAAGTAACAGGGGTTTAGGGAGAGATAGACAATAGATAAAGAGAAATAAACAATAGATCAATATATTCAGCAGTCCTTATAGAACCATTTTGAACGGGGGGCGGTAGAAGAACATAGAAAACGGTACGTGATATGCAGAGTTTCGTCGAAGAACATAAAGACAAAGGAAGAGGAGTGGGCTTATTGCTTACCAGGGTTGTTATAATATAAAAGCAACACATAAGACACTCGGAATTGGAATAACACCAGACGAAAAACTATTACTAAAACTAAGGAAGGGAAAGGTTTGCCAATCTTATGGAAGGAGGGAAAGCAAATGGAAGGAAGGACAGTGCCAAACTGGCTTCCTATGCAGTAGGAGTTAGGTAAAGGAAGTTATTTAGGAAGGATCGGTCGCTCTTTAGAGATAAAATAGGTGAAAAGATATTAAGGGCCATTCACGGGTGTCAAAGGTCGCTAGCTGGGTGGATGAATATGGATGTTGAGGGGTCAGGGTAAATATGAGAGTCCCTACGCGACATTAAAGGTATGGGAGACCCAACAAGATTACCATCAGGCAAGTAATTTGAAGAATGAAAAAATTAGTCTATTCACAAACTGGAATATGGGGTTGAAATATAACAGAGGATGAAAATAGAGAGAGGGCCAGCAGGTTATCGTGTATAGTGCAATCTCCCAATAGGCAAAAAGAAAAGAAGGTAAGGGAAGAAATCAAGGAAAATGGGACTTCTACAATTGGTCATGTGGGTAACAAGCCTAAGAAGGATATAGGAATTCAACGGAGTATGTTGGGGAGAGGATAAGGAACAAAACAGAGGCAGAACCTATGCCATCTCCTACAGATACTAGTGATCTCTTGGATTGGGTGGATTCAGCACCAGAAGATGCAACTTCAGATGCGGAATTTAACCTACAGAGGTTTGAAAAAGAGTTAAGGTTCCCTAATAACAGTTACACCATAGGTATAACCATTTCAGACGCTACTGCGAAGAGGAAGAGGAGGTTTCTAGGTAGTATACTCCGGTACATGATGAGGATATACAGGTAGATAATCATGTTACAGGTATTTAAATATCCTTTTTATAATTCAGATCATTTATGAGGAATTAACGAGAAGTTGGGGTTGGGATCCTGAACAAATATGATGTGGCTGAGTGGGTGCAGAGGGACAGGAGGGGAACCCAACAAAGATCGGGAGTTAGACATCGGGCCATGACACGGTCAGAGGGGTCAGCTTCCAGTTCTCCGAATGTGCAGAAAAGGGTATTGGAGTAGGAAAGGAGGGCTGAGGAGAGAAGGGCGTCTAGTGGAAATTAGGTGGAAGTTTACTTACGTCTTGGTTTATGATTATTAATTGATTTTTTTTTATTGTTTTATTATTGTTTTGTCTTTATGGGATGCTTCTTTC
>JABUQX010050628.1:0-2500 GCA_015478945.1 Trachelipus rathkii
ATTAGAATTGTAGTTGACCCCACTGGTAAAAATTTGATCAAGATAGTAGTTTGAATGATGCCATTGAAGATTGTCCCATTCTCCTTCTTCCATTTGATAGCCAGGCTTTTAATAGTTAAAGCAGACATGGTAATATGTTACATATTGCAGATTGATTAGAGAAATGTTTTCTTAACATGTTACATCTTGCAGAGAAAATATTTTATGAAATGAAGCTCAATAAAATATTATGGTAAAAGCATTAATCAATGTCTCAGTTGTCCAAGAATTCTAGGATTAAATATGCATTAGATATATATAGGGTGTGTTTTGGAAATAAATGTAGTCCCTTTTTACTTCAGGAGGCTATATACTCCTTTTGGGAATCAAAATGGCCACAAGAAAAGGTAATTATTTGTCCACAAAGGTTATATGGATAATTAACCTTTCTGTTAATTAAATGATAATTAAAGAATAAATTGTATTCAGTCATGAATAAGTGACCCTAATGGGTTCATCTGTATCAGTTTGGGCTTCTAGCTGTCCGAAGCTAAATTGGAATCGTTAATTGGAACTAGGATATGGATCATCTTGAAATCCTTTTGAGGTACTTATTATTAGTTATTCATGGGACAGAAAAAAGATTTTACTGTTTCATTAAATGAATTTGAAACCTAAATTAAATAAGCCGAAAATTCCAGGCGAGAAAAAAATTCGAGCTCTGTTCAAAGTTATGACCCCCTGGGTTTGTAGCCCAGTAATGTCTTTTTTAAACTTAAAGTATTTATGTCATGAAATTTGGTGTCATCAATGATCCTTAGATTTTCGATAAATGAATATTGATCCTTTGCGTTTATAATGTGGTGTCAAATTATCTATTTGTAAACATTTGTTTAAAAGTAACTCAATATAAAATTTTCCAGAATGGCCTTCCGCCCTGAACTTTTAGAGAGTTTGATGACTATACAGCTTCATGTTTTTGTGATGCCAGCTTCACTATTTGGGTATGGTATAGTTGATTACTGCTTGTAAAACAATGGTCTTAGGTTAATTTATGCAAAATTATTGAATTAAACCCTAAATCAAATGAAATTCCTTATTGTCAATAAGCATTACTTTTGATCATTTTTTTGTATTTTTCCCTCTCCCCCTCCCTTATACTCCCTTTATCAGTAATTCTTTTTCCTAAAATATTTAATTGTAAATCTTCGCTTCTAATATTTTCGCCAATGCAAATTGCTTTTTTTACTTGATGATTGGTTGTTACTAAATTCCATTATCTTCTGAATATTGAATTAGTTTTAAACAATAAAAATAGAGTATTACGAAATTCCAGAAGGAACAGTGCCCAATTTCTCATGTTAGTGTGAAGGTACGTCAAGTTGCATGGGGTAGAAACCGGCTGCTGATTTTTGGCTCACATAGGAACTTATTCGTTAAAAGGTTTTTAATATTTTCAAAAACATTAGTTAATATGTCCCTATCATTTATTATGTCTGCAAGATCTATGTGCCTATAAACAAATTTGAGTAAGATTTGTAAAATATTTAACTGTTTATTTAATGTCAGTTTAACAATCTACTTTGCAGGTAATACTTTTTACGTTTCAAGTTTGATATTAATGTTGTAATGTTTTTCAAAATAGAAAAATAATATTAAAATTACATGGTTTTTATGCTTAGAATCAAAATACTTCAATATAAATAGGAAATTTGGAAAGCAATCCTAAAAGAACTCATCCTTTCAATCAGAGATAAGATACTTTTTGCTTAAATTCCCTAGTAGTTGTTAAATATCTTCAAAAGTACCATTGGGAGTGTAGTATATTTCAAGGTAAGTTGCATTAAATTTCATGCAATATTATTCTAAAGAAGCTACTTTTAGATATTATTATTATTATTATTATAGATAATAAGTATCTTGGTGATTAACCAAAGGTATTTAAGGCCATAATTATTTTAGTTTGAACTTTATTTTCATACCTGATAAATAAAAAGGATTTAGAAGTTCACTTGAAGACTTTAGTTATATTATAAGAGTGACACGATTTATATATTTTCGTTGAATATCCTGATAACTGCAGCTATTTTTCTACATCCTCGAGACTTCATGAATAATTTAAAGAACTCGGGAAGTGTCATAGAAGTGAAAGGCAATTCCAGTAGAAGAGCTTGGGTGGTACAGAAGTACTGAAATTTGTATATTGAAATAAATTGGGAGCCTGACCTAGGGATTTAAATTCTCTTCCTTGATAATTATAGTTGTTCATCATGAATCGGAAGATCCCGAGAAGAAAGACAGCGATCTTCAGGAATTAGGACTCAAAGGAAAGGACGCGAAACAGTTCATAAAAGAAGACGGGATGACTTTTGGAAGTTATCTGGGGAGATTTTAGCGATTTGGACAGGATAATGGATGGAACCCAGAAAATTGGACATCATATATAAGTGCATTATTGGCTGGCCGTACTTTAGAAGTATATTCAAGCTTATCATGCGACTCGACAAGAGACTATGACACA